>CM069456.1:3067489-3125612 GCA_035610835.1 Ophiura sarsii
CCAAGAATTTTCGCATTTAGCATAGCGATTTTTAGTAAAAAGTATGTATGTGGCCTTAGACTATTATATTCTCTTTGTTGACATTTAGGTCTTCATCAAAGCCCTCCACCGATATGGCCACCGTTCTCACTTAATTCAATCATGCTACAGTAACAGTCATGTCTTACTGTCTTAACTGTGTAAATCCCATTGGAATAGTGAAAAGAGGGTCAGTTTACAAAGTTTGTCACATTTTACTTACTTTTCAGTCGATTACCGTCATTTTTGTAGAAGGTGAACTAGATTAGATACGTTTTATATACAAACAATAACAATGGTATGGGTCAATGCAGACATCAAGGTCAATGGCCGTTTACGCTTTATACAAACAATAACAATGGTATGGGTCAATGCACACATCAAGGTCAATGGCCGTTTACGCTTTATACAAACAATAACAATGGTATGGGTCAATGCACACATCAAGGTCAATGGCCGTTTACGCTTTATACAAACAATAACAATGGTATGGGTCAATGCAGACATCAAGGTCAATGGCCGTTTACGCTTTATACAAACAATAACAATGGTATGGGTCAATGCAGACATCAAGGTCAATGGCCCTTTACGCTTCATGCAAACAATAACAATGTAATGGGTCAATGCACACATCAAGGTCAATGGCTGTTTACGCTTCATACAAACAATAACAATGTAATGGGTCAATGCACACATCAAGGTCAATGGCCGTTTACGCTTTATACAAACAATAACAATGTTATGGGTCAATGCACACATCAAGGTCAATGGCCGTTTACGCTTTATACAAACAATAACAATGTTATGGGTCAATGCACACATCAAGGTCAATGGCCGTTTACGCTTTATACAAACAATAACAATTGTATGGGTCAATGCACACATCAAGGTCAATGGCCGTTTCAATCCATGCACTATGTTTTTGATTCACACTATAGTATGATTTACAAGAATATATATGAATTATTACAGTAATAGGCCTATAGTTACATAATTAGAAGAAATTTCGTCGTCTTCCTCTGTGTCATTAGGTGAGTTGTCAACATGATAAAACAGTGATACGTTAGTTTTACTTACTAATTCTACATTTTTGCTGGGTCTTTAGACACAGGTTTGAGTCTGCCTTTGTTTACACACGGCGCTCTTGATTAAGGTTTTGACAGCTATTACTTAATCACGAATGCAATGGCCTCAACATAATGGGTACAAACAGGCTACGTATGAACTTTGCGCTGTTTCAGTTAAATGAGGGATGAATGGATCAGCCAGTCTCCGGGTCAACGCACTTTTGGTGCTGGCTCGCTATAGTATAAGTTCACCATATGTTTACACACGGGTATTCTTGATCAAGTTTTTGACAGCTATTACTTAATCACGAATGCAATGGCCTGAACATATGGGTACAAACAGGCTACTAATATGAACTTTGCGTTGATGCAGTTAAATGAGGGATGAATGGATCAGTTAGTCCTCAGGGTCAACGCACTGTGGTCAACGCTAGTTTGGCTCGCTGCTTTTATTTATTGTCTTGACCACGTGTGTGTGAACAGTGACTGGCGTGGCGTGAATGGCTTGTTGATTCATAGGACGCTCATTGGCTATAAACCCAAGGTTGAATATGAATATTTATATATATTATCAAGCAACCTTTATATTAAAAATTGATATAGGAGATAGTAATAATATTATCAAGTAACTTTGAAAAAGGGAGATCGAGTACCCCCCCCCCCCCCCGTACCCCCCCCCCCCCCCCCCCCCCCCCCCCCCCAGCTGGAGAAAGTAGGTATATTTGATCATCTTATTCCCGTGAAACTTACGTTGCTCCCGGGAAATCCAGAGCAACTTTTATAGTCTAAACAAATCATGCCATGGACACGCATATGATTATACACACGCAAAATTGTGAATCCTACTGTACTTGTGAATTATTATTTGTAAATCTTTCTTGAAAATGTATGTAAATCCTTTTGTTGACATCCCAATCGCATTGATCAAACATGAACAACTATTGTGATATGTGTCCCGTCGGAGCATGAAGCTAGAAGACATGGTTGGAGTCGGAAAATTTCAAATCCCTTTTGATTATTTTTATCACCACACACGTCCCCGATATTGCAAGCGCTCCGAGTCCGACTTCCGTAGCCATACAAACAATTGAAGCAATTCTACACGGTTATCAGCGCGCTCCCGATCGCACGTGTATACAGGTTTACTTGGTATTTTATGAGGCAATGATTACTTTCAAAATAACTTTGTTTGTTCTAAACATTTGTCATATGTATTTTCGGCAAATACAAATATTAGAACATGTTTAGCGTATAGACTTTTTAACAAAATAGGAGGCCTTTTAAAAAACTTTTAGTACATAATCGCCCTTGTATTTATATAGCGATTTAATAAACCTTGGCGAACCTTGACAAGGATGCCTCTATTAAACATGTTGTGATTCAAAGGGGATGGTCACAACACAACTTGTTTTAAAATGCTTACATATTAATGTGTCCCAATATGTTTCTTTATCATCGTCAATTGTTTGCCCCCCCCCCCCCCCCCCCCACAACGACAGCGATTAATGTAATGACCCACCACTATGTTGCTTATTCTTACGCCCCCCCCCCCCCCCCTCCCTAAACGCCCGGGCCTAAACGGTCGGATGTGAAAGCAAAAATCTCAAACTCTGAAACCAGAGAGATGTTATTACTATACACTGCTAAAAAATAAAGAATTAAAACAAAAGACAATTGAAGCGAGTCAAAAAATATGAGATGACGGGGGACGCTAAACATGTTTACTTTTATGTGGCCCTATATAAAGCTCTAAGCACTAATAATCGATTGTTAAACAATTACTTCAATAAACTTCAACATCATTTCCGTTTTACACAAAGGAAATCGATATCATCAATTCCAATCAGTACGTGTTCAATGTTTTCACGAGTAGACCTAATGTCACATTGTGTGAGCCGTATTAGTCTAAGACTAAAATACCCTAGGTGTTGTTGTGGTGTGTGGTGGGGTTTTTTTTGGGTGGGGGGGGGGGGGTATTTTACAGTATTTTGGTCGCAAGCCACAGCACTCTGCTTTTCACAGCGCACCCAAAATAGTAATTAATTTATTTTGATAAATTAGATTATTTATAGGACAATGTAGCTTCACTTTACCAATCATCCACCTATACGCCACCTAATCGGCCCTCTTACTCTCCCGAAACGGACAACAAGAAGTGAAGTCACATAAGGACTGGTCCCAAGTCTATCTCGTACACGACGGTCTTACAGTTTTCAATTCCGGCAGTCGCAAACCCTCTGAACAGGAATCACGCGAGAATTTACGAGGATTTATAAGCCGTCGTGTATATTATAGACTAGGCCCTATAGAAAATCGCTACAATACAAGACGGGAGTGTACAGTATAATAGTCACTCCCATTTAATACACACGCAAAATTGTGAATTACCACTAACTGAAAACTTTACTTGGCACGGACCAGTTACCCTATCAGTGGGGCAAATGGTCCTATATGTTCCAACGGTTAGAATACACAGACATCAGTAAATGACAACACGGAAACTAGGCAGTATTTTCTTTACCTACACTCTTAAACTTGCGTGGTTAAAAAATGACCACGACGTGGTCATTTTTTAACCACGTTTGGTAGTTAACTATGCACCTTACCACGTTGGGTGTCAACATGACCACGCCATCCGTGGTAAGACAAAATGACCACGTATTGTGGTTGAAAATTTAACCACGATACGGGGTCGAATTAAAGTAACACCTATGACGTGGTTGCTTTTTCGTGGTTACCTTCGGGGTTGTTTTGTAGACAAAATGACCACCTATTGTGGTTGAAAATTTAACCACAATACGGGTCGAAAAAAGTAACACTATGCCGTCGTGGTTGCTTGAGGGAATGGTGGTGGTGTGAGGTGGGAGGGTGAGGCTGCAGGGGCATTAAATCTTTGGTGTTCATGTTTTTTCACAATGTATTTGCATTTACTTTGTGTACAAAAACTTTACACTTTCTTAAAGCAAGTGAGACGATATATGCATGCATATCAATATACATTCAATGGTGTTAAATTAGTACATCGACTTAATTAAGATAAAATAATAGGTTTAAATGAATACAAGGTGCATATTAGCTCATTAGCATAAATGAAATGGTACAAACGAGCACCGGTGCTAATTTTTGTACCATTGCAATTATGCTAATGAGCTATTTGCACAATTTACTCGGCTCATATAAGGCCAAGTAAAATATATAAATTAGCGATCTAGTGGCTAATTCGACACTTTCCGTGGTCAAATTGATTTGACTATTGTCGCCGTTGTCAAAATAACTGGTCATCCGTAGTCAATTCAACCACGAATGCAGTCAAATCGACCACGTATATAGTTGATTAAAAATGACCACGGAAAAAATAACCACGAAGAATTAAGAGTGTATGTAGGCCTCCCATGAGACCTGAAATGCAGGTACCCGTTGTCCCATTATATCCAGGGACCCCATAGGCCTAAGCCCTACCCCCTAATCCATTTACCCCAGGTGCCCTTAATAATGCACTGGATACCACATAATCAAGGTAGGCCCACTGCAGTGTGCCGTTATCTCGAGATACCCAGGTGCCCTTACTTTATCATATAGTCAAGTCAATTAAACGCGGGTGCCAAAGATAGCGGACAGTAAAAGTCATATCACAATAGGCAGAGGTCAGTAATATCAAAGCGTTATAAATGTTTATATAAATATCAATCAAGAGTAGGTGTCCTTAAATAATTCAGGTACTAAGGTGCCCTCGATATAATGTAAGTAACATGGTGCCCTTAACACACCATGAGCCTAGGCCCAATGTGCTCTTAAATAATACAGATACCCAAGATCTTAATCCGAGTAGGCCTACTCCATCAACGTGTTCTTAATACCCCGAGTTAAACTCCTGTCAGCGCATGTCTCTATCTATTTTGTACCCCAAATAATAAAAAGTTGAATTTTAATGTCAACATTGAAAGTTACTTAAAATTAGCTTTTAAATGTCTCCCCCGATTCTTGTATTGCCCTGCCACCCCGTTTTCCTCCTGGTGCTGGTGCAAGTGTCGCCACTGCCCATATGCACATACTGTATAATTCAGTAGGCCTACGTTCTGAGCGTTATAGTTTTATAGTCTGTCGTTTAGTTTTATGGTCGGCGGAGTCTATCATCAAGATCACTTGTACCATTCCACGCTTGTACTTGAGCACAATGTGTGCGGCCATCCGGGTTTTGTTTGGCCTATTTACATTAAATACATTATTCCTCCAATAGGCATGTGGGGCCTTAACGTATAGTATAATGTAGTCCCTTTATCATGTTTGCTGTGTTCTATAAAGCCTCCGAGATACTACCTGAGTGTACACCCTTAAAATCCAGTTATCACAGGTGGCCCACCTGCGCATAGTATATCCAGGTAATTTGAGACTCGTTTTATAGTGAACCCCGTAATCCAGATACCACGGATGCCCTGAATAATCCAGACACTCTATAATAATCATGATAATGTACCACATGTTCCGTTTATCCAGATGCCCCATGTGCCCTTATATCCAGATTATCAAGTAAGGGAAGTGCGGATAGGAGGAGGTGGCTTTGGGGTACACTATTAGAAAAAGGGTGCTTGTGTACACCCTTAAAATCCAGTTATCACAGGTGGCCCACCTGCGCATAGTATATCTAGGTAATTTGAGACTCGTTTTATAGTGAACCCCGTAATCCAGATACCACGGATGCCCTGAATAATCCAGACACTCTATAATAATCATGATAATGTACCACATGTTCCGTTTATCCAGATGCCCCATGTGCCCTTATATCCAGATTATCAAGTAAGGGAAGTGCGGATAGGAGGAGGTGGCTTTGGGGTACACTATTAGAAAAAGGGTGCTTCAGAGGGGTTCTTGGCTGTCCCGTATAATGGTTTAAAAGTTCTTTGATTTTAAAGGCCCCAAAAGGTTCTGTAGAGAACCTTTAAAGGTTCGAAAGACCAATGTTTGCCCATATTTTGCCTATTTTGAACCTTAAATTGGTTCTTTTTGGAACCTTTTAAGAGTGATATAAAGGGTTCCATACGGGACAGCCAAGAACCCCTGAAGCCTGAAGCATCCTTTTTCTAAGAGTGCACGGACTGCCTGCTTTCACTCTGCTCCGTTACAATGTACACGGTTTGCGCCACAAACGCGTACACTTTTAGTCTGCGTCATTACGTGTGCGACGAACCGCGTGCGCCATGTTAAACGCGGTCGCGCAGCACGGCAACATAGAAACATGCCAGTTTCTTTATCGTTAGCAAACGTCGCATTCATCTATGTTACTAATGTGAAAGTGTCACTTTAAGATCTGTGTAAGAGTTTTTGTTTACATTTAGAAAATGTCGTGAAATATTTTTATTTGTCGGACGTATAAATGCTTGTTACTATGCGATCTTTAAGAATAACAAACAGCCGCATATACAGAAATGTAGCTATATCCCTGAAGAAAATATCTTGGGTGAAGACCATATGTCATCACTTATTCCGAACAGTAGCTACCCGAGTAAAATAAATTCAACATTTTGGATTTTCACATGTGATCCTTTCTGCGCATGTCTGAAAACGGGAAAAAACGGGTATTGAACTATCTAATTAGCTCGTGTATTCTATTAGAGGCGCAATTACCACGCTTTTTCAGTTGAAGAGGGACGCGAGTGCAAAATTAGTATTGAACTATCTAATCAGACGAGGGACCGAAAATTAGTATATAGATTATCATATATATAATACGGAGTTGCCGATTTTTGTACGGAGATGTTCTCCCCTTTCCGCACCTTCGATTGACTTCAAATTTTCGGTGCGAGTGCGTATGGGTCCCACAATTGTCCAGTTAATGTTCGATTTTCTTATTTTGGGTTAGATTTCGTGAAAATCGAGGTTTTTTAGCCCGTTGCTATGTTATTGCTACGCGCACGCGTAATCGGGCGGACGCCGGCGCACGCGTAATCGGGCGATCGCCGCCGCACACGTAATCGGGCGATTACCGGCGCACGCATAATCGGGAGATTACCGGCGCACGCGTAATCGGGAGATTGCCGGCGCACGCGTAATCGGGAGATTACCATCGCACACGTAATCGGGAGATTACCGGAGCACCGCGTAATGGCGCACACGGGTTAGTGGCGCAAAACGTAGTGTGTTATGTGGTAGACTAGTAAATGCGGCAATCATTCGTTGCTCCGTAGTGCATACCCTTTAGTACAAGGAAACCGCATGATGAGACAACAACAACGAGTTAATCATATAGCCAGGGTAGGCTATACAGGAACCCCTTTGAAGGAAATGGGAGCAAGGCCGGCGCAAACCGTATAACCGCAAACCGTAGACCTATCGAGGATAACATGTGAAATAGTGACAAGGAAAATGCGTTTATATGACGTGCCTTAATCCAATCGCGGACCCATCCACAAAGCGGGTCACAACGGGGGCAGGCGCGCTATATAAAAACATCATATAGGCCAGATATGTGATATCTTATTATACATGGGGGATAGGCCTATAATTAAACATAGGGGATAGGCCTATAATTAAACAAGGACCTGTTAAATAAAGGAACTGTTAGAGCAAACTATGATAGAAATACACTTACGTTTGGGCCTACTGGAGAGAAATAATTTAATATCAATAGGCCGAAAAATAAAAAAAACTGATGGCTAACAGTAACACTGAACTGGGTACAAAGTGATCATGGTGAGACCCCGCCTCCCGCCAACTATGAAAGACCCACTATAAAACTTAAGACCCCATTAAATAAAACCAGTGGCGGCGCGACGCGGACCCACATTTATACACGTGTTCTATGAGGCAACTTTTAGGGGATGTGGCGTCCGCGAAGGAGGTTGTGAAATCTAGGCCTACACGTGTGTATGAACACATGGGGTAGGCCTGTCTTGATTATTAAGGGTACCCTGGGTACCTGGAGTATGGGGTATGGAATATTAAGGGCACCTGTGATAACTGGATTTTAAGGATGTAGGGCCGATGGGGTATGGCCTACCTGATCAAAGACACCTACCTGAGTGGTTATTTCATGTCTTATTATAGGATACCTATTATGATAGATAGCGTTTCTGGGTAGGCTTATTATATGATCCCTGGATGTTTAAGGGCGCCGTTGCACCGATATTAGGATTAAGGGGACCTCGAGTATCAAGGTTCTCTTGCTATTTCACAATAGCATATACAGTTACGCTTTGATCATGTTGACGACTAAGGCCTAAAAAAAAAAAGAAGTTTGATTGGCGTAACCCGACCGACCCTAAATACATCGCCGACCCTGAATATTTTTTATTATTTTGAGGGGGAAAAAAACAACAACAAAAAACAAAACTGAAATCTGAAGTTGGTTATTGTTTAAAACTTCAGAAACTTGTACTTATAGAGTCTGTTGGTTTCTATAAATAAAAATAAAAATGTTTAAAGAAAAGGGAATGTTTACCGTCTCTTCATTTGTGTGTACTGCTGTCTTTTAAGTGTTCAAAAGTAGATTATTTTTAAAAAAAAAGAATTAAAAAATAAAAAAAAATCCCGACCGACCTACCCTATTTGTTTTGGTCATGTTACGCCAATCAAACCTTTTTTTTTTAGGCCTAACCGTACACTATCTTCTATACCATGTATACACTCTATGGGGTATCTGGGGGCAGGTACAACATTTTTTGGGTGTACGGGGAACTATAACATTGCCCCCCCCCCCCCCACCCCACACCCCACCCCCCCCCCCCCCCCCCCCCTAAATAGGGTATTGAAATTGGGTCCGAGAATCAAAGATAGCACAAAACTCAGGTTACTGTGAACAAAGTCTATTTCAAATGAAAAAAAGAATTCAGGGATCTATAATTATAAACACATTTTTCTATTCCCATTTTGCTACAAATCATGAAGGTATCTAATTTAGATCAAAATACTCAACTAGCGAGTGCCCGAGCGTAGCGATGGTACGCCGCTAGTCTTATAATACGGAGTTGCCCATTCTTGTACAGAGATGTTCTCCCCTTTCCGCACCTTCGATTGACTTCAAACTTTCTGTGCGAGTGCGTATGGGTCCCACGACGAACCAGTTTATGTTTGATTTTTTAAATTTGGGTTAGATTCCGTAAAATTCGAGGTTTTGTAGCCCGTTGCTATGTTATTGCTACGCGCCGCGTATACGCTGGACACGCCATAGCGATGGTCGGCGCACAACTCGCGTAATCGGGCGATTGTCGGCGCGCGCGTATTCAGGCGATTGCCCGCGCACGCGTAGTCAGGCAATACCGGAGGCGCGAGTAATCAGGCGATTGCACGGGCACGCGTAATTGGGCGATACCGGAGCACGCGTGAGACGGTTTGTTAGCTTACAAAGATCATGAATGATGCGGGTCATTGTAATGGATGAGACTCACACCAGCTAATAGATTCATCAATTGGAAACAATTGATGATGTGAGATGTGGATACTTTCTTTTTGTGCAGTGTTTGTATGAAAGACCCACTATAGAATATGGGAAACATGGCAAATTTAAGGGGCGTGGGCATCCGCGAAGGAGGTCGTGAAATCTAGGGTTACAACCCTATGACCCCCCCCCCCCCCCCCCCCCCCCCCCCCGCCCTGTTTCGTTGCCTCACTAATTGATACTCTACTATAAAATTCAAAATCCTAGGCCTACATAGTATGAACACTTGAGGTAGGCCACGGGGCTCACGGGGTACCTGAATGGTGTATGGAATATTAAGGGTACCTGTGATAACTTAAAGGTGTATCATGGGGCAGGGCCTATTTTATTATGTATTTTTTGTGTGTGACTGACGTCTGTATTTTGTTTTCAATATTAGATATTGTCTCTTGACAACTTTATTGAGTATATTCATAGATAGTTGTAGAAAGACTACGCTCTGATGACTAACTGCACACTTTCTTCTAGCGGCCGTATAAGGCACAAACCGTAGGCATGCATCCAGGATAACATGTGTTTTAATAGTGACAGGGAAAATGCGTGTATACGACAGTGCCTCAATCCCATCGCGGAACCATCCACAATGCGGGCCACGGACAGGGCGCGCTATTTATAACATAGATAGGCCAGCTAAAACCGTGATATCATATTATACATGGGGGATAGGCCTATCAATAAACAAGGTATACTGTTAGAGCAAAATACGCATGTAGAAATACACTTACGTTTAAGCCTACTGGAGAAATAATTTAATGTCAATAGGCCGGGAAATAAAATAAAGGATGGCTAACACTGAACTGGGTGGGTACAAAGTGATCATGGAGAGACCCCGCCCCCGACCCCGCCTCCCGCCAACTATGAAAGACTCACTATTATAAAACTTAATAAAGCCACTTAATAAAACCAGTGGCGTCGCAGACCTAAATCTATTTAATACGTATGTGTTCTATGAGAGACTTGGCAAATTTAGGTGGGGGGGGGGGGGGGGGGCGTCCGCGAAGTGGGTTGTGAAATCTATCCTGTCTGGATTATTTATAAGGTTATACCATGGGTACCTGGAGTATGGGTATGGAATATTAGGAGCACCTGTGGTAACTGAATTTTAAGGATGTATGGGATAGGGCCTATCTGAGTGGTTATTTCAGGTCTTATTGTGTGATACCTAATAATATTTAGCGTTTCTGGGTAGGTCTTATTAATATCCTTGGATTATTAAGGGTGCCGTGGCACCGATATTAGAAGGGCACCTGGAGTAGCAACGACCTCTTGCTATTTCACAATAGCCTATAATATGCTTTGATCATGTTGACGACTAACCGCACACTATGTATACACTATATGGGGTATGGGGTTGGTACAATTTTTTTTGGGGGGGGGGGGGGGTGTATGGGATAACTATAACATTGTTTCTCTCCTAAATGGGTTATTGAAATTGGGTCCGAGATTCAAAGATATCACAAAACTCAGATTTCTGTGAACAAAGTCTATTTCAAATGAAAAAAAAAATTCAGGGATCAAAAACTCATTATCTATGCCCATTTTGCTACAAATCATGAAGGTATCTAATTTAGATAATAATACTCAGCTAGCGAGTGCCCGAGCGTAGCGAGGGTACGCCGCTAGTTATTATTATTTGTCGAGATGAAACATTATTCAAACACGCCTGTGACGTAATAGATTTTACGCCAAAATGTTTTAAAACATACCACCATTTGTCACAATAATCAATAACTCCAATACATTTCAGAAAAAAAGGCAAAACTGCATTTTTGTTTTTAGCCATTACACAGATTTCTGTAGCCAGCGAGTATCTTTAAATTCGCAAATATTACGGCGTTGGGGTCCTACAAGTAGACGAGTATCTTTAGTTAAAATAAGAAATGGTGTACTTTGTTATTTGCAAATTCATAAACTAATAACTCTACCAAATGAATACCCGTTATAAGTGATTTAAGTTGAAGCATTCCTTAAATGGTAATATTGATCGCAAATCCAAACCACCAATGTCCCAACTTAGCAATGTCCGCCATTTTACGGTCATTTCAACCACAACCTATGGTTTTAATCATATTTCGGAAAGTCCATAAGCACACTACAATATAGCACCTATGGAGGCTATTATCGTCTGTTCGGTTTTAAAGTTTTAAACCCCATTTTTGCTCCTATCTTGTGCAATGGTACCTGGAAAGTCCGTAAGAAACGCTTCCTGACATCAGTATCTTATCTTGTCATCCATAATCTTTAATAACTGATCCATAAGAAGAAGGTTAAAAACATATTTTGCATCCTAAGATACCATAGCAATGACGATGTTTACGTCCAAATATCTCGAGTGGCCGATGCATCGATCCCAATACAAACACGCAATCGATCAAAACCCAGAGAGGGCGCAATGCATAAACCACGACAGAGAGAGAGGGACAAGTGGCACCAACATTCCGGCCCCTAATTGTCCATTAAATAATGACAATTACCAAGTGTAGTGCCCAAATGTGAATGCATGTAAAGGCTACACAACTTCTAATTACTGGGTAATGGAACACAAATAAATAAGATATTTAACTATAGCCAATTTTTCAAGTTTTGTACAAAAACTGCTAGACTATACAAAAACCAGATAGGGCCAACAGCTAACCAAGCAAAGGATATACATTTGAACCTTGCAATGGAGTATGGAACCAACTCATAATATATACAACATAATGTAGACCAGACCTAATCCACACATTAGCTCTAAATTTAGAATAACTTAACTACTGATACAGAGGGCATAGCACATACCACAAGCCCTATATGAGTACCTTCATGATTAACCACTTTAACACATAATGCACATGCACGTACCATGAACAAACTGAAATAAATTGGAATCAAACTGCTCAAAGCAGTAGGCTAACTAAAGTATAAACATGACATGAACGAATTAATAATATTCTAACCACGAACAATACATGCTGTTACGCTGGACAATGGACATGGCTGAAGTCCACAATCACAACTGTAGAACTATCACTACTTTAGTTGGGGTTTATAACACAATAATATAACCCTAAGAACATTTTAAGGTTTAACATACTATACACAAAACATGACACATCCTGAGATAAATTAACCTGCTAAATGTAAGGAAAAGACAGACCAAAACAAAAAGGAAACCAGACAAACTGGTAGAATTTGGAAACAAAAAACAAGAAACGCAAGCAGGTAATATTGAATCAAGATATGGCACTTTATAAACATTTCAATGCAAAACACTCTATGCACCTTTATGCAAGGTTCTAAAAAATGGTTCATTGTATACAGTCAATAATCTTGATGTGTCCGTTTGGTTGCTTCTAAAGCATGAACATGAGTGTCTGTGCTGACAGTCTATGTGCTGGGTATTGTTGTTTTACAACAAGCAACATGAGTGTGCAAAATCTAGAGCTATACTCAAACTAAAGGGCAGCATAAAAATGACATACTGAAAAGACTGCCTGTGCACATATGATTCCTGGCAGCCTGAACACGCTGCTAAACTGACATTGGTTATAAGCAACAAGGTATACATCCATGTATACATGTGAATCAGGAGAATAAATGGTGGTTGAAGGATTTGATGTAGTGACAAAAATGGTATCAACCACCGCTGTGGCATTATTTGTTCTTGTGGCACCATCCATTGTAATGTCAGCTGTTGTTGTGGCACCATCTTTGATTGTGGCATTATCTGTTGACGTGATATCGCCGGTTGTTGCGACACGATCTGTTGTTGTGGCGTCAATTGTTCTTGTAACATTACCTTATGTTGTGCCCTTTGTTGTTGTGCTGTCGCCTGTTGTTGTGCTGTCAATTGTTCTTGTAACATCACCTGTTGTGCTGTCACCTGTTGCTGTGGCGTCAATTGTTCTTGTGTCACCTGTTGTTGTGGAGTCACTTGTTCGTGTAACATCACCTTTTGTTGTGTCACCTGTTGCTGTGCTGTCACCTGTTGTTGTGGCGTCAATTGTTCTTGTAACATCACCTGTTGTGCTGTCACCTGTTGTTGTGACGTTAATTGTTCTTGTAACATCACCTTTTGTTGCGTCACCTGTTGTTGTGATGTCACCTGTTGGTGCGCTGTCAATTGTTCTTGTAACATCACCTTTTGTTGTGTCACCTGTTGTTGTGCTGACACCTGTTGTTGTGCTGTCAATTGTTCTTGTAACATCACCTGTTGTGCTGTCACCTGTTGTTGTGGCGTTAATTGTTCTTGTAACATCACCTTTTGTTGCGTCACCTGTTGTTGTGATGTCACCTGTTGGTGCGCTGTCAATTGTTCTTGTAACATCACCTGTTGTGCTGTCACCTGTTGTTGTGCTGTCACCTGTTGTTGTTCTTTCTCTTGCTGCTGCAATATCTGCTGTTGCTGTAATCTCTGTTGTGCTTTCTCTTGCTGTTGCTGTAATCTCTGTTGTTCTTTCTCTTGCTGCTGTAATATCTGTTGTTGCTGTAATATCTGTTGTTCTTTCTCTTGCTGCTGCAATATCTGCTGTTGCTGTAATCTCTGTTCTTTCTTTTGCTGCGGTAATATCTGCTGTTGCTGTAATATCTGTTGTTCTTTCTCTTGCTGCTGCACTATCTGATGTTGCTGTAATCTTTGTTGTTCTTTCTCTTGCTGCTGCCATATCTGCCGTTGCTGTAATCTATGTTGTTCTTTCTGTTGCTGCTGCAATATCTGCTGCTGCTGTAATCTCTGTTGTTCTTTCTGTTGCTGCTGCAATATCTGCTGTTGCTGCTGCAATATCTGCTGTTGCTGCTGCAATATCTGCTGTTGCTGCTGCAATATCTGCTGTTGCTGTAATCTCTGTTGTTCTTTCTCTTGCTGCTGCAATATCTGCTGTTGCTGTAATCTCTGTTGTTCTTTCTTTTGCTGCTGCAATATCTGCTGTTGCTGTAATATCTGTTGTTCTTTCTCTTGCTGTTGCAATATCTGCTGTTGCTGTAATCTCTGTTGTTCTTTCTCTTGCTGCTGCAATATCTGCTGTTGCTGTAATCTCTGTTGTTCTTTCTCTTGCTGCTGCAATATCTGCTGTTGCTGTAATCTCTGTTCTTTCTTTTGCTGCTGCAATATCTGCTGTTGCTGTAATCTATGTTGTTCTTTCTCTTGCTGTTGCAATATCTGCTGTTGCTGTAATCTCTGTTGTTCTTTCTCTTGCTGCTGCAATATTTGCTGTTGCTGTAATCTCTGTTGTTCTTTCTCTTGCTGCTGTAATATCTGCTGTTGCTCTAATATCTGTTGTTCTTTCTCTTGCTGCTGCACTATCTGCTGTTGCTGTAATCTCTGCTGTTCTTTCTCTTGCTGCTGTAATATCTGCTGTTGCTGTAATCTCTGCTGCTGTGGCATTATTTGTTCTCGTGGTGTCGTCCGCTGCTGTTGTGCAATTACCGGTTGCTGTGTTATTACGTCTTCTTGTAATGTCTGTTGTTTTTGCGTCAACCACCGCTGTGGCATTATTTGTTCTTGTGGCACCATCCATTGTGATGTCAGCTGTTGTTGTGGCACCATCTCTAATTGTTCTTGTGGCACCATCCATTGTGATGTCAGCTGTTGTTGTGGCACCATCTCTAATTGTTCTTGTGGCACCATCCTTTGTGATGTCAGCTGCTGTTGTGGCACCATCTCTAATTGTTGTTGTGGCACCATCCATTGTGATGTCAGCTGTTGTTGTGTCACCATCTGTTGTGGTGTAATTTGTTGTTGTGGCACCATCTGTTCTCGTGGCGTCATCTGTTGTTGAGACATCACCGGTTGCTGTGGCATTATCTCTTGTTCTTGTACCCCCTGTTGTCGCACCATCTGATGTGACATTAATCGTTCTTGTGGCGTTGTCCGTTGTTGTGCCGTAGTCTGTCGTTGTGGTGCCATCTGTACCTGTGGCGTCATCTGTTGTGGCACCATCTGTACTCGTGGTGTCATCTGTTGTTGATACATCACAGGTTGTTGTGGCATTATCTCTTGTTGTTGTAATGTCTGTTGTTGCACTATTTGTTGTTGTGGCACTATTTCTTCTCGTGGCATTGTCCATTGTTGTGACGTAGTTTGTCGTTGTGTACCTACTGGCTGATGTCGCATTGTGTCTTCTTGGAATATCTGTGGCTGTTGCGTCATCCGCTGTTGTCGCATTATTTGTTCTTGTGGCGTTGCCCGATGTTGTGGCATAGTTTGTCGTTGTGGCACCATCTGTACTTGTGGCATTGTCTGTTGTGGTGCAATTACCAGTTGCTGTGGTATTATGTTCTCTTGTAATGTCTGTTGTTGTTGCGTTAACCACAGCTGTGGCAATATTTCTTCTTGTGGCATAGTCCTGGCTACTCCAGGATTGCCTAAATCTAGAGACATCCCACACCGTCTGGGCTGGACAACCTCAACTTGTTATTGATTACGTTGCAACAACCAAAGTCTATGGCTTTATTTACAGTCATTAAACTCATGATGGAACTAGTACTTCAAACATGAGTTTGCCTAAATCTAGAAGTAGTAAAGGGACATCCTGCACCGTCTGGGCTGGATTGAACCTATAGCCTGTGAAGTGTAGCGATGGCGTAGCAAAGCCTATTTCTACTGAGCCTTTTAGTAGTTATGGGCGTGATATTTATTTGCACAGATGACGCTCATGCATATTTTTGATGGGTTACTTCTATCCGGCGTAATGAATCGGATACGGGTAGAGAACTGGGCTGTTTTACGAGACCTTGTACAGCTAAAGCCCTATGTTTTTAACAATATGGAGGCTATTATCGTCTGTTCGGTTTTAAAGTTTTAAACCCCATTTTTGCTCCTATCTTGTGCAATGGTACCTGGAAAGTCCGTAAGAAACGCTTCCTGACATCAGTATCTTATCTTGTCATCCATAATCTTTAATAACTGATCCATAAGAAGAAGGTTAAAAACATATTTTGCATCCTAAGATACCATAGCAATGACGATGTTTACGTCCAAATATCTCGAGTGGCCGATGCATCGATCCCAATACAAACACGCAATCGATCAAAACCCAGAGAGGGCGCAATGCATAAACCACGACAGAGAGAGAGGGACAAGTGGCACCAACAGCACCCATCAAATGCAATATGCACCTAGCATCTTTAAGACGACTGTAATGCATATTTACTGTTGCATATCTGTCAATCATATAAAGTACATTAAATATGATCTAAACCCATCTTCATATATCGCCCATAGCCTACTATCTGCGAATTTTCAATCAGTCCTTCAAGGAGGTGGCTTCAAAGATCTGGAGAATATCACATGTGTTAATACCCTAAAGTTCCAAATGTTTTGGATTTAGAAGGTAAGGATATAATATGTCAAGTTTCAACAAAAGTCGTACTGTTCAAAAGAAAGCAGTATGCCCATACAATTACAAAATCCTTCATTTCAGACCACTTGCCCCACGGACCAGTTGCCCCATATTCCCCTAAATGTCTAGATATGGTAAATTAGGCTTTCATGAAATAAAGAGGAATCAACGCAAAAATTGGTAGAATTGGAATGAAATTGTGAATGTAATTCATAAAATTGAAATAAAGCCAAAGCTACTCCCACATTAAAGGGGCATTAAGAGACAGTCTGTTAATAGATGTGGTGGAGGCAGCGCCCTCAATTACAAAAATATATAATAAAAACTGGGATTTGTTTATTTTTACAATTGTATTACATGTACATGTATGAACTTACACCTACAAGGATTAAGAAAAATCAGCCCTTTTTGTACAACAAAACGACGCGTCGATTGATGCTCGTAGAGCCGCAAGTAGCATTTTACGTTCGACGACAGTTTCCCCCTGCAGTAGGCCTACGCGTGATACATAAACGCGAACCATATTTGCATAGAGGGCGTTTTTCAATAGATAGCGATGATATGATTTAATCAAGTTTTGCTGTGTTTTTGTTAGTAGAACCAACAATAATGGCAATTTTTTTATGTTCATCTTGAAACCTGAAGTACATTTTTAAACATTTAAAATTTTCAACACCACTTAATGTCCCTTTAAAATGGCGATATCGAAGGAATGTAAGCTACCTTAAACCAATAACATTTGAAAACAATAGAGGCTTGTTACCCATTCATGAGTTTCGTGAGATTATCGATTAACTTCAGGTAATTTTCTTCAAATTGCCCACTTGTGTTGTTAAAATATGACTCCTTAAAAAAGTCGACTCTATCAATTGACACTGACAGAAGAGTGGGACGGTCGGTAAACACCTTTGATGTTGGCGTTCTCGACCGTCATTTGTAGGAGAGGCAAGACGTGGTCAATTCGGGTGAGGGAGGGGGGGGGGTGGCTGGGGGAAATGAGTAGGTGGTACAAAGTTTGAATTTGTCAAAAGGGGACCAAAAAGATTAGTAGTTCTCAAGAAGGGTAAAAAAAGGAGACATAATTGACCGGCCTATTATTCAAATTGCCAAATCTTCCACTATGCCCTGGCTATGTTATTACTCGAGATACAGTGTATCCTGTATGAGTTTGTTAGCTATTAAACAAATATACGGTGATAGCAGAATATAACAGCCACAGAGACATGTCGTCAACAGTGGACTACTTTTAGGGCAAACACCATGAGGAGCACATACAATATACAGTGATAGCAGAAGATTAGTGCAACAGAGAGACTCGTAATACCACAGCAAACCCAAGGTAGAGCAAATACAATATACAGTGATAACAAAATATAGGAGCAAAAGAAACCGTCAACAGTGGAGTACCACCGACAAATACCGTGAGGAGCCCTTTCAATAAACAATAAAGTACCGAGGCATCACCGTGTGGAGCACATACAATACCAATAATAGCATGACTTGGGAGCACCAATGAAATGTCTTCAACAGTGGACTACCATGGCCAAAACACAATGCAGAGCATATAAAATATACAGTGATATAGCAGAAGATGTGGAGACATTATACACTGATAACAGAAGTTGGGAGCTACAGCTAAACATCATCAACAGTGGATACCACAGGTAAACACAATGAAGAGCACATGAACTATACAGTGACAGCAAAACATGAACCACACAGAGACGTTTTCAACAGTGGAGTACCACAAGCAAACACCATACCACAGGCAAACACAATGTGGAGCACATACGATAAACAATGCTAGCAAAAGAGGGGCAACAGAGAACATCTTTAACAGTGCACCACCACGATCAAGGACAATCTGGAGCATATAAGCTATATGGTATAGTAAAGATGGGAGCAACAGATAGACTTCATCAACAGAGGACTACCGTTGGCACCCCCCCCCCCCCCCCCCCCCCCCCCCCCTTGTGAAGCCACAGACCTACAATATATCGTGCTAGTCAAAGATGGGAGCAACAGAAAGGCGTCTTCAACAGTGGACTACCATAGGCAAACGCCATATGAGGAGTAGGCTACATATATTATACAGTGATAGCAGAATATGGCAGCAACAGAGAGACGTCGTCAACAGTGGACTATCGCGAACAAGCACCATGAAGAGCACATATATTACACACTGATAGCAAAAGAAGGCAGCAATAAAGAGACGTCGTCAACAGTCGACTTCCATGCGTGGGTAAACACCCCATGGAGCACATATATTATACAGTGATAGCAAAGGATGGGAATAAACAGATGTCTCCGACAGTGGACTACCGTGGACAAACACCATGCGGAAAATATAAATACAATGATAGCAGAAAATAAGAGTACCATATAGACGATATCAACAGTGGACTGCCATGGGCAAACACCACGTAAAGCACATACAATACACCGTGATAGCAGAAGATGGCACAAGAGCATGAAGTTTCATGAATCAGTTGTTGACTTCAACATAAACAACTATATAATACACCAACCAACAAGACCCAGCTAGGTTTTGTCCAAAATCATTTGACCATTCAAATCCACCAACCGCCAAACCCGAGAACCGCGAAAGCCGAGAACCGCTCTAGTTACAAATATATTACGCTCTACTTTTTAGTATCGAGCACTCTGTTCCAAATGATATGGTTTTACTCTGTTTTTACAAATATGTTTTTACTATATAATTCGTCGCTGTTCTGACATAACGACACATCACAACGGAATTAAGTATGGTGATGTGTCGTTATGTCAGAACAGCGACGAATTATAAGATCTGTTTTAGCTAATTTGGTTGATAATACATTTCAATGGGGTATTCTAGACGACAAAAAAGGTATAAATAACCAGGGCACAAATTTGCCTACAAATTGGGAACTCCCAAACATGCTTTAAAAGCTGGGACGCGGTTTGTATCAATTCTAATTACAAAAGTTTATTTTGGGGAATTCAGGAGAAACTTGGCGGGAAGATGTGGAAAACACCAATGTTTGTCTAAAATACCCAATATATAATCGTTTGATACAAATTTAAAAAAAATCCTGCACGTCAGTTAAACAGCCACATAATCGGAAGAGATATCATTCTCCTCTGGACTATCGACAGAGACATAATCACTGGGTGGAGAATTGGGGCTGGGAGGGTCTGGAGCATCAACGGATAGGCCTACATAATCACTTGATGGAGAAATGGGGCTTGGATGATCTTGAACATCAACGGATACATAATCACTAGATGGAGATTTGGAATTGAGATGGTCCTGGGTATCTACAGAGACATAATCACTTGAAGAGGTTGGGGGCTCTTTGGGGTTGGATTGGGCTGAGCTATTGGCATTATCACTGGAAGGGTCCGTAGAATCTAAGGTGTAATATTCTCCGCCATCATCATTGTTCGTTGCTGGTTCCGGTGTTCCGTGGCTTACGTAATCATCATCGTCTTCGTCATCAATGACATTGGAGTTCCTCCGAGGGAAAAATGGAGGTTCCGTGTATTTCTCAGGATCCGCGTATTCCCCATCGCCAAGATCTTGGTTTGGTTTCTTCAGAGATTTGTACTGGTGAGAGTTGATGGCTGGATCATTCAAGCTTGTATAGGCTTGGTTAGATTGGCCAGGAGTAATAACAACATCTGAGCTGCTGTAAGCTTGATTGGTCACAGCTGAATAAAACAAAGTTTTATTACAAAAATGAGTGTATTTTGTTCCAGGCTGACGCACATGATTGCGCGTGTAACTCTAATGAGATAGCGGCAGCCCATCAATGGTACAATATGAGAAGAAGGTTCATTGTATCTAATCCAATTATTTCCACTTACTTATTATTGTGGACGTTTCAGCAACCACTGTTGCCTTTATCAACACATGATAGGTAGTGAGTGATTAACTACTGCTACTATCGACGCTAGTTGGTTGCTTAGCGACGACTCTGGAGTTTCTAGATGTTTTTTCTCCAGATAGCAATAGTTCATCAAAAACATGTGAGAGATGATACTGCCCCTCGTCACTGATTCAAAGGTATATCAGAGAGGGTGTCTAGAGTGATAAAAAAATATCACATTTCTACAGCTATGAAACCACATTGCACCCTTCGCAGCCAACTGGTACACCCTAAAGACAAACGCGATCCGCTGAACACGACGCATGCCATCTACGACATCCCTGTAAAAATTGTAAACTCAGCTATATCGGCGAGACAGGGAGAAAATTTGGTACCCGCTTAGAAGAACACAAACAGAAGCGGGAAAAGTAAGCGAGTCAGTGTTCACGAGAGCGTCCAGAAAGGCATCACAATCGCTAGTCCATAAATCGGCCATCACGGACCACGTAGCGGAGAAGAACCATGTCATCGGGTGGGGAGAGGCAAAGGTCTTAGGCACGGAGCAGGATAGATACAAGAGATGGATCAAGGAGGCAGTGGAGATCAGAAAGAAGGGGCCCACCACCATGAATCGTGACGAGGGGCAGTATCATCTCTCACATGTTTTTGATGAACTATTGCTATCTGGAGAAAAAAACATCTAGAAACTCCAGAGTCGTCGCTAAGCAACCAACTAGCGTCGATAGTAGCAGTAGTTAATCACTCACTACCTATCATGTGTTGATAAAGGCAACAGTGGTTGCTGAAACGTCCACAATAATAAGTAAGTGGAAATAATTGGATTAGATACAATGAACCTTCTTCTCATATTGTACCATTGATGGGCTGCCGCTATCTCATTAGAGTTACACGCGCAATCATGTGCGTCAGCGCAGTTACATGCGTCACGTAAATTCGCGCTGACGCATAAATATTTAGACTATCGCGTTTTCAGATGTCCGTTTTGCTCTTTCTTACGTACCTCTCATAGCGGCGTCTCCTACAAAAGAATCTATCTCTGCATATTCTTCATTATCACTTTGCCTGTATAGAAAATTAATAAGATATACTTTACACATCGGTTTTGAATAAGGTCACGATGTACAGAACCGTCAATCAATCGTGAATCATTTCAGGATCCTTATATCTTATATATCGTAGCCAGTTCGAATCTTTTTAAATTATTTAACTACTCTTTCTGGGTAGGTATAATACTGAACTGCCACTATGAACGCTATGGACATGTTGTTGAGGGCATGATAGTACAAATATTGGTGTTAATACGCAGAGGACAGACATTGAGAGGCAATAATTTAATGTCCTAAAAATAAACTATAACAACGCAACGCAAACATTTGTCTTGCCAATCGGACAATGTCATATATCTCATTACCTGCGCAAAGTGTGAGAAGCAGTATGTTGGAGAGACTGGTCGCACTCTGGAATGTCGAGTAGGTGAGCATTGCGCTGACGCCAGACACAACAGGGACAAACAAGTTTCAACTGGGGTCTACCCGCTAGTCATAAGGGTCGCTATTAATAACGTGTATTTTCCTATACCACGAGTGCGCTAGTCATAAAAGTATCTCAGGGTTAGGGTTAGGTTTAGGGTAGGGTTAGGGTAGGTTTATGGTTAGGTTTATGGTTAGGGTTAGGGTTAGGGTAGGGTATGGTTAGGGTTAGGGTAGGGTTAGGGTTTATGACTAGCGACCCTTATGACTAGTTACCCTTATGACTAGTGACCCTTATGACTAGCGACCCTTATGACTAGCGAGTTTGACCCTTTCAACTTACCGAACCACAACGCTTGTAACATCACCGTTACATACATTGATAGGCCTCCAAAGAACGACATTATCATGAGAAGGATCTTGGAGAAGGAATGGATCATGAAGCTTGACACAACAGAGCTGAATGGTCTCAACATTAAAAATCAATTCCCATAGGCCTATGTTCCAGCTTGTCAACATGCCTGTATTTTACAGTCCTATTTGTTTCCTACAACTTGAGTGCCCTGTCTGGGGCTTAAGTTTGAACCCCCTTCTTTTTATTTCCCACAACTTGAGTGCCCTGTCTGGGGCTCGAGTTTCTTGTGTCTCCCCCCCCCCCCCCCCCCACCCTTTTTTATTCTTGTGAGTCTGCTCTCATTGCAGCAATTCTTCCTCGTGATTTTTTTCTTCTCTTCATTTGTTTATATTATTTATTTCCTCATTAATTTATGTAATTCTTTTATTAATTTGTTTTTTTTTCTTCCATTTATTTATTATTAATTTATATTATTTATGCCCCCCGTCCAGTCAGTTCATTCATATTAGGCCTAATTTACTATTTCTGTCGCAATATTTATCTATTGTCTAGCCATTTCCTGTCTATTGTGGCTTACCTTCTTAACATCACTCATCATGCTCATGCATATGCATGATGTGTTGTCTATTGATTTATTGTACATGTTTTGTTAGTTTGCCTAGCAACATGGATCTGTATTCTATAATGAACTTTTGGTTTGGTAAGTGTTAACTTGGGTGTCTAGTAGTCCACATCTATAACTGGCATTGTGCATTGTACTATAATTACAGTGGTGGACTTGTCTAGTTCATTATCTTATTTATAGTTCTTAACACTTTTATATTTTGTCCCTGATGAAGGGTGGTATATCCACTTGAAACGTCGGTCTTTATTGTTACTATATATCTTTGTTGTTTTATTGCACAGCAATTTTCATTGCTTGTCCCAGTGCAATTCCGTGTTATTGTTTTTTTGTTATTTATCTGTTTTATCGCGTTAAGGTGCGTTCATACTCGCGTCGTTGCGTATCGGTCGACGTCGACGGAAGTTGACATTGCTTCAACTCGCGCACCGATATCCATCGACGTCGGCCGATGCGCACGAGAGTATGAACGCACCTTTATTCTCCCTCGTTATTACCTGTTTCCCCACACCCTGTTGGTATATCTTGCTTTTACTCTTTGCATTTTTACATTTTCGAGATATCCTCTTGTATCAGTTTTCTGATCCTTGGTGTGTTTTGTTCCTGGTTCCGTTGGATTCATCTTTTTACATTTTAAACTATAACAATTAAAAATCGAAAAATCGAGAACCGAAATCTTTCTGAAATAAACTAATCAGAGTCTTTGAATAATTTCATTTGGATTGTTTGTGGACATAATATTGATATTTCTTGTGTGCAAATCCAAAACAAGTGAAAGATGTTACTCCCATTGATCAATACCGTTTCACTACCACACTAGTAGCTTCATCAGACCGGCAACTCTGATTCCTGCTCACTGGGTTTTATAGCTACTGTTATCCGTCATAGAGGGCGTGGACAAGATGAGTTGATCATAAGTAGTATGCAGTTTATAGGCCCCTTTGTCTTTGATCACATTTTTTTGGATTTGTATACAAAGAAATCTCAATATTAAAACTAGAGAGTATTACCATAATATCGTTGATACCCACCTGTTAGCATCAGTGCTCGGTAGAGCTCCCTTCGGTAGGGTACCCTGGGATTTCCTTTGTCCTTCTCCTCTACCCTTTAATCGACAGTAGATTAACAAAGCGATGTGTGCAGCAACAAACACACATATTCCAATACCCACGCCTAGACCGATGGCAAAACCACTATGAATGATAGTTGTATTTGGAAAACAATACTCGTGTCATTCAATGGTTATTCTTACGATGCGTAAACATATATATACACACCATTTACACTTCAGGACATCGAAAACATAAATATCGAGGAAAAAATTAGCGAGAGTTACGACTTACAAATGCCGGATTCCTGTAGCATCATAAACTTGAGGATTTCAATTTCAAGGTTATTAAAGCATGAGTTACAGTGGCGTAACTAGAGCCCCCCCCCCCCCACCCCCACCGTCATTTACCATTGGGCCAGATGAGCCTGGGCCCCCAATTTTAGGGGGAAATAAGACCAAAATAAATTACCAACTAAACACTCTTCAAATTAGGAAAGTGCTGTACATCTTCTCGCGCTAAGCGCATTTTCCCTCAAAATTATCATTTTAGAAGCTCGTTCAAAGCCAAACTGTATCTCAATATGGCCAAATTAGTGTAAAATAGCCAATTTTCGCGTCAAAAGGCTTGCCCCCCTGATGCCCCCATGAAATGATAAACTATATGTCTAATAAAATAGTCGGTTATACCCCCCCCCCCCCCCCTTGTTCACAGGCCCGTCCCCATATGCCCCCCCACCCCACCCCATTTGAAGACTCTAGTTACCCCACTGATGAGTACGATACAGTAAATTGAAGCTATCGAAATGTTCGACTCCTTAAAGACCATACTTGGCCATCGATTTGGAACATAATGCCGAACTATATTCAGCCTTGAACAGAAAGCAGTGAATGTCTAGTGTAAAGAATTGTCCCCAGACACTTGTTTTTAGCGAAATATTTTACTTACGACATGTTGCTGAATTTATCCGGGTGCTAAAATATTGTTCGGCATTCACAGGATTTGAATTAAATAGTTCTCAAGTTGTTTCTTTGTGTGTGGATATCCTTACCTTTTGGATGGCTCATTATGTGATGGTTTGTTCACGGAGGTTGTCGTTTGCTTGTGTGAAGGTGTGATCGATTCTTGCCGACTTATCGGGGTGGTTGAATCTTGATTACCCTCAGGTATATTCACAGAGGTTGTCGTTTGCTTGTGTGAAAGTGTGGTCGATTCTTGCCGATTTATCGGGTTGGTTGAATCTTGATAACCATCAGGCATTTGTGTCAAGTAATAGTTGTCGTAGTAACACGTGCAATTCTGAGCAGAGCGTAGGTAGCAATCCACCTTTTCACAACGTGTATTAGGACCTCCACTGCATCTCACACTAATCCAGTCAGGGATGGATGAGTGGAAATAGTCTAAGTCTGTGAATTCCCAGCAACAATCTGTAAACCCTCTGCAGTTATATCTACCACTAGAACATTCGAATTCAAAATCATCAAACTCACATCGGGGTAAGTTATCCAATGTAATAATCACTGAAACATTAATAAACATTTTTGTTAATTTCTTTAAATATTATATGTAATAAATTTGGACCTGCATGATCTACGAACGGATGGGACTTGTTCGATTGCTTTTTAATTTGGTTTTATTCATTATGGTTGTATTATTATTTTATCTATTTATTACTTTTATTACCGTCCAAATAACATATTTTACAAAAAAAATGATTAAAGTGAATTGGGAAAAATATATGTTAAAAGGATTTTAAAAGTACGGAGTGTCCCAGAAAACCTACAACTTATATTGACAGAGCTCTAGTTTGACTTTTAAACCATGGATTTTAATCTTGTTCATACATTCCGGAAACCTTACGATATCCGCATTGATGTAGTCAAATGATAATTAATTAAGTTTGGTCATTCTGTTTTCCTATAATGCGCATGTAGAGAAAGGTATGACGAAAACCTGTTCAACCGGTTTGACGGAAGATGACGGTTCTATTGTTAAGTGCAGTCAGCAGTTCACAACTAAAACTTACAACTAACATTGATGGCGTTTTAGTTAATCACTTCTCACCGTGGATTGCAATCATGTTTATACATTCTGAAAGCCTTGAATTCTCCGAACTCAATTGTGAATAAATAATCAACATTCAAAATAAGTTGCAGGTTTTCTGAGACACCCTTTACAACCAAATTCGCAATTTCTGGATCGGCCGAGCAAATTTGGTCCCATAAGGACCAAGCGTGTGTACGTTTGAACCATCCATAGAAATAGTAGAAAGAGACAAGGAATAACAACGAGATATAAGCAATACGAAAGTTGTACATACATATTTTGCATACATTAATCTATCTCAAATAAATGCTCAAAATCTTACGAGACGCACGACACTTTGAAATTGGAAATGTCTAAATGACAAATGACAACAAGTATAGCTCCTTGAATAACACCGATAATATTAACCTGTTTTGACAAATTAAATCTGATAAAATTGCATTAATTAATAATATTCAATATATCGCCTACATGCGGACAATTAAATTGCTCGCAAATTATAGCTAAATTAACAAAACACACACTCAAGTTTGCCATAATTATGAGTTCTATGATTGCGTTAAATATCGATAGACAAACTAGACTTGAAACTTGGCTATAGATAGAAAACCAGCGTAGCCAGAGGGAGGTGAGGGGGGCGACCGCCCCCCCCCCCCCAATATTGACGTCGCGTCGGTTGAGATTGGCACTATCGGTTCATTTGACCAAAGGAATCATGGAATTATGATGGTCAAAAGTACACAGATGAAAATTGTTCGCGAGCTACGCGCGCATATGTCTTCCCAAAATGCAATATTCTTTGGTACAAGCTTGTTTAGAGCCTGAATGTAGCTCAATCGTGCAAAAGAATAGGTGTAAAGTCGAAAATTTTCTGGCGCTACGTGCGCAGTTCTTGAGTCACAAAAATATTGTCGGTTCATTTTCATTTCTCGCCCCCCCCCCCCCCACCCCAATATGAATAACCTAGCTACGCCACTGTAGAAAACCACCCAAACGGCGACGCAATATGACTATGCGATGAATTATGTATTACGTTAACGCATGTGCAGACAAATATATTCTTGTATACGAGTGTCCCCTCTTCACGCAAGAGGGTAGCATTGAACTCATTTCTTACTTATGTCCTATACAGAATCGTATAGTTCCTTTTCTAAACGTACACCACAACATTGACTATAGACATGGTGGCGTCATATGTGTTGTCCCCTCATGCCGATGCTTCCTATGACTATGAATTTGTCCACAGAAAAGTGAGACACACAGCTTGCATTGTTAAAAGCTGAGACAAGTCTCATTAAGGAGTATATATAGAGTGCTCAACCAAAAAAAGTCGTACAACTTTGTTCAGGTCATCTTTCGATTATTTTTTTACCAAAAAGGCTAAATAGACATTTGGATGAATCTTTTAGGCACATTTTGATACCAAACATAACACCTAGCAACAAAGATAAACTATGATTAGCGTCATTTAAAGAAAATTAGTCACTTTTCAAAAAGTCACATTTTCAATACACTTATACGCGGGGGAAAGGGGTGTGTGTAAAGGCCCTGTCACACCATAACGTATCGCCTCAACGTATGCCAACGTATGCAAAATATCGACAAATACGTTGGTGTACGTTGGTGTACGTTGGTGTACGCTGATATAAGTTAAGGGTACGTTGGGGATACGTCGTTTACGTTAAGAGCACGCTGTGATACGCTGTGACAATTTGGACCACGAACAAATATTGAGCATGCTCAAAATTTCTCGACGTACTCAACGTGTGCTAAATACGTTCTGCATAAGTTCCCGGTAAGTTTGTGGTACGTTAAATATACGTTTACATACGCTGACATACGTTAGTGGTACGTTACTCGTACGTTACTCGTAAGTTTGTATACGTTGATGAACGTAGGCTGGGGGAAACGTACAGCCAACGTAGTGATAACGAGTTGATAACGTATATGTGCCGTATGTCTAACGTATGCCTGGCGTATTTCCAACGAGATTCGACGTATTCTCACGTATTCACCTTATGCCGGGCGATCGTGTAAGGCCCTGTCACGTATCCATAGCGTATCCATAGCGTATTGAACGTATACATAGCGTATGACTAACGTATTCATAGCGTATCCCTAACTTATAACATACTTATGACAGCTTATGACAGCGTATGCGAGCGTATGCGAGCGTATGACTAACGTATGCTTAACGTATACTTAACGTAGCGTAGCGTATTCGTAGCATATGATGATGGGTTGATATGTGTTCAGCACGACAGACCATGAAGAAGTGAGGATGAGATACTCAAGGGACCCATTTATATACTCAAACCCTCCATAAGTTCCCAAAACGCTGAATGCGCGCTAGCTGTACGGTAGCCCTGTCACACCATGGCGTATCGCCTGAACGTATAACAACGTATGCGAAATATCGAAAAATACGTTGGCGTGCGTTGGCGTACGTTGGTGTACGCTGATACAAGTTAGGGGTAAGTTTGGGATACGTCGTATACGTTAAGAGCACGCTGTGATACGTTGTGAAAATTTGGAACACGTCGAGCCCGCGAAAAATTATTGAGCATGTTCAAAATTTCTCGACGTACTCAACGTGTGCTTAACTTACGTTCTGCATAAGTTCCCGATAGGTTCGTGGTACGTTAGACATACGTTTACAAACGTTGAAATACGTTAGACATACGCTGACATACGTTAGAGGTACGTTTATCGTCTTAAGTTTTAGGTTGGACATATAGATTTACCCTTCTAGATATTTTAATAGTTACCATCTAGGCTGCGTTTACTTGAACTGGCAACACTTGTCCCGCCGTGTACGAAACTCAATTTCTGCAACGGCATAAGTCACGTGTTCGTTGTACGCCGAGGATACGCTGAGGATACGTCGAGCACGGCAGACATACGCTACGAATACGTTGGTCATACGCTCGCCGATCGCATACGCTGTGATACGCTGCCATAAGTTTGTTATAAGTTAGTGATACGCTATCAATACGTTAGTCATACGCTATGTATGCGTTTAATACGCTATGGATACGTCCATTCCATCACCGATGTTGACGCAATTCGTTGGGAAGTTGGACGTTCTTGGACGTTCTCGGACTCTGACAATTTTCGAGCTATTTTTTGAATACGTCGGCATACGTTTAGGCCACGTTCAGGCCATACGCTATGGTGTGACAGCGCCTTAAGGTTTAACCCGTTTGTGACACTGTTATTACCAGGATTGACCGGGCAATCGATCACACAGCATGCACAGTGCAGCCGTGCACAATACGCTACGTTGGGTCGTACACTTAGTGAGCGGGATCGAACATAATTCATTACATTAAACTTATTGGAATTTTACCAAGCCTTATAGGGATACACCTTGGTTTGTTTTGGTTTAGCTGTAGATAGCAATGAAGCATATACAAACTTACACATCCTTCACCTATACATGACACTTTGATTTTGAATTAGCCCGCGCATTAGGGGTAAATGCGCAGATTGGTGTTTTCTTCCCGCGTAGTGTATTGAAAATGCGACTTTTGAAAAGTGACCAATTTTCTATAAATGGTACTAATCATGGTTCTTTGTTGTCAATGGTTGTTAGGTCTTATGTTTAGTATCGAAATGTGCAGAAAAGATTCATCCAAATGTCTATCTAGCCTGTTTGGTAAAGAAATAATCGAAAGTTACTTTAAATGACCTAAACAAAGTGTACGACTTTCTTTTATTGAGCACTTTATAATATAAATGTTACCGTCAATACACGTCAGGCGCCTCTAACGCATGCGACCCGGGTTCGATTCTCAGAAGAACCACATTCATAACTATTGCTTATTGTAAACTGGGTACTAGTCAAACTGACACGTTGATGCAGCGCTCACAGTTGTTCCCCTCGCCTGATGCGATCCGCGAACGCTCTGTCGCCAGAGAACAAAAGAGACCCCTCTTCTCGAAGTCCCCTCGTCTCGAATGTGGGCGCTTCTCATTAAAAATTATTGACCGTCCGTATGCAAATTAGCCAGTATACCCTCCTTATATACATTATACTCGATACACTGATTATCGCTATATCAATTTAATGCATTCAGATTCAACCATGTTTGATACACCTGTTCAAATGTTCCGCAAACAGACATACTGCTATTTCTAGGCTATACAGAAGTGGCATTAATGCATTATGCTAAGCATAGGATAAGACTCTCTAATAGAATTTTAAAATAAAATGTTAATGTTCGGCAATGTGTTTGGAACTTTAAATATGGAACGTTGTTATTCCTCCTGTATCTACTATTTTCATGAACCAACGTGTAAATAAACCAAACGAACACACTGGTATACGCATTATTCGCACACAAAATGAAAAGCTATAGGAATGATTTTTCTGACTGGTATTTCCTAATACCAAGTTTGAGGTTAACTTTGTTAAGTAATATATAGCATACCTTCATGCGTTCGAGACGCTAGTGACGACGATGGTTGGGGTAGACATAATCTAGGAGGTTTTGGTACATATTCATACACACACTGGCATGCACTGAAATGGTAATTTAGGATAACGCTTAGTCAAATCTGAAAACACGCAATCACGTGACCAATCTGAGTGTCTAAAACTGTCCCTTCCTCAGCTAAGAGGAATCAAAAACAAATGCATGTATATATATCGAATAAGCAAATGAATTCTGCCACAAGTTATTTAAAATTAGGCCTTGTTCATATCATTTTCATTAGTGTAGTTTGCTATTTTATTGGACCGCGATGAGCAAGGACAAACTCATCCGGCCGAGTGCACCAATGACGGGTAGCTGAAGAATAGCGCTACCTCGCTAGTAACTGAGGCGTAACCAAAAATTTTGAGAGCGCCAATGCGGGGTAAGCTACTAGGCTAGTAACTGGCGGGTTATTTACGCTAAATGTTATACCTGACCGGACCCAAGAGTAAGTTGGGGCATAACGTTTTATGCCACAAGTCAGTCGATTCTAGCAGTATATAGCGTACATTTATTGTGAACATTGAAGGGGATGATTCGCTGATGCTGAAGAACCAATTGCACTTGCATGCCCAGGGGGTGTTTATTTGAAGTGGAATGTGACCCCTCATAAGCTGAAAGATTTTTATATTTTTGAAAATCCATTCATGCAATTTGGTGATTTTTTAGTCAAAATTTAGATCAATTCCTTTTGCCCATTCAAACACTAATCGCACCGACTTTAGGTCATATTTTGACCAAAGTGTACTAATTGTCCAAGGGTCTTAAATAATGACTAAATACATAAACTTATTATTGTTTTTATTAATTAAAAACTGATAAAACAAGTTTCAACATTATTGTGAGAGGAAGGGTAGAAAAAGAAAAGAAAAAAGGATATCGTGCCGCGCGTGGTCTGGGAGTCGAACCGGGGTTCCGCGATTAACAAGCGTAGGACACGGTGTCCACGCCACGGAGGTATTTGTGTTAAGAGATGTGTTATAATTGTATATAATTGTTTCCATCGGGTGCTTGTGTTTTTCATTAAAATTGTGCTTTTTGGTGCAATGTTTGTATGTGCCCCTCGCCCAAAATATGTTTGTAATGTCATGATAGTCCTTATTTTTGAAAAAGTAATAAACAAACTTCGAAATTTTTGGCCATAAAATGGCATCATTTTTTTCCGGATCGCAGTCCGACTCCACGTGTTCTTGATTTACACTCACCTATGACCTAGCGAGTGACGACACGTTTTTAATATTACGGAGGACCATCCACGTCAGAATTTTACAGTAAACTATAGGTTAACACTTGGCATATGCGACACTTGATTTTGTAAGGGGACGATGCTGATTAATGTGGATATTTACCTCGCTAGTAGCTATTCTGGTGTTACTCGCCAATTATGCTCTAAGAATTACATCGTTAGTAAGTTATGCTACAGTTAGAGCATAACTACTAGGGAGGTAGCTTACCTCCCTATTAAGTTACCCGTCATTGGTGCACTCGGCCGGATATCATGCTCTATAATATAAACTTACCAATTCTATACTTACTATTAACAAACCTATACGAACAGACCCACATGGTGGTTCGTAGGAATTCTATGGTAGGAACAACTTGGTTGTCTCAATGGGGCAGTCCCTGTCTTAAATACAGTCTTACTGATTGCTTCGCTCGTAAAAGAAGCTGATACCGCGTTCTGGTCTACCACCTGTAATACCGTTTTTGATTAAACCTGTTTTTGATTAAACCATCTCGACCTCAAGGCTCTGATTGGTTGGTGCTCAAACGTGAGAACTGAAAAACTTCATGAGGTTTTCCACGCACCATCACGCCCCACTGCGTCGGTGGTCATGGCGCAGCGGGATCCAGCACTCCGTTGGTGGATACGGCGCAGCGTGACGATCGTTAAAAAGGCTTCAGTTTAAATTTGACCAATCAGGTGCTTTGGTGTTGTTGGTTGGCAGTATTTTGTGAGTTCAAGCATTGCGTGCGCAGCCTGATCGAAGTGCGCCCACGTATGCCGAACTGTGGCCAGGAGATTATGTGCCGTAGGTCCATTACGTCGCTTACGCAATCCCCGCAATCCGAAGCGTCGTTTACGCGTTTCATTATGTCGTTTGCGTATTTCATAGCGTTGTTTTCGCGTTTCATCGTGTCGTTCGCTCACTTGGCATGCTTGGTTGAATACTTTGTCTTGCGTGGTTGATAATAGAAAACAGAAAATAAAAATTATGTCGCTATTCATTTTGTATAATGAATGAGGAAAGCTCTGTTTAAGTTTTTTTATGCCACAAGTCAGTCGATTCTAGCAGTAGCGTAAATTTGTTGTGAACATTGGAGGGGATGATTCGCTGGTGCTGAAGGACCAATTGCGCTTGAATGCCCAGGGGTTGTCTTTGAAGTGGAATGTGACCCCTCATAAGCTGAAAGATTTTATATTTTTGAAAATCCATTCATGCAACTTGGTGATTTTTTTTTAGTCAAAATTTAGATCAACTCCTTTGCCCATTCAAACACTAATCGCACCGACTTTGGGTCATATTTTGACCAAAATGTACTAATTGTCCAAGGATCTTAAATGACTAAATAAATAAACTTATTATTGTTTTTATTAATTAAAAACTGAAAAAGCCAAGTTCAACATCATTGTGAGTGGAAAGATAGAAGTAGAAGAACGAGAACAAAATAAAAGCATATCGTGCCGTGCGTGGTCTGGGGTTCGAACCGGGGTTCTGCGGTTAACAATCGAAGGACAAGGTATCCACGCCACGGAAGTATTTGTGTTATGAGATGTGTTATGATGTTGTATATAATTGTTTCCATCGGTTCTTGTGTTTGTCATTAAAATTGTGCTTTTTGATGCAATGTTTGTATGTGCCCCTCGCCCAAAATATGTTTGTAATGTCATGATGGTCCTTATTTTTGAAAAAGCGGTAAACAAACTTCGAAATTTTTGGCCATAAAATGGCATCATTTTTGTCCGGATCGCAGGCCGACTCCACGTGATTCTTGATTTACACTCACCTATGACCTAGCGAGTGACGACACGTTTTTAATATTACGGAGGACCATTCACGTCAGAATTTTACAGTAAACTATAGGTTAACACTTGGCATATGCGATAATTAATTTTGTAAGGGGACGATGCTAATTAATGTGGATATTTACCTCGCTAGTTGCTATTCTGGTGTTACTCGCCAGTTATGCTCTAAGAATTACATCGTTAGTAAGTTATGCTACAGTTAGAGCATAACTACTGGGGAGGTAGCTTACCTCCCTATTAAGTTGCACTCGGCCGAAAGTGTATTTGAAAATAAGACTATAGGGCGTACCAACGATCTGTTGTTTATAAAAACGAAAATACATTAGGATGTATCTCTAACTCACTCACGGGACACCTTTTTTGAGACACTCTGTATTTCTAGTCAATCATATTTAACCGGTATACCTACATGTAGTAGATGGGATTAAGACTTCCGTAGATAGGGGTACGAATAGTGTTCGGATTGTTAGTCTTTCATACATTCACTTTCGCTTCTTCTTTCTCGAGGCTGATTTTTACCATATTTTCGAGTTTTTGGATGTATATAAATGTGACCCGACACGAGTAAATGAGCACAATGAGTGAAATATGAATATTCAGAGAATTATATCATGATAAAATGTACAAGTTAAGGGACATGTTGGTACCAAAGTCAATGTTATATCATATTCCTAACCAAAGTTACGGATTATTGAAATAACTTCGTCACTATGGACATTTAAAGTTTTGGTATTGTTCACAGGTCAATGGAGTAAATGAAAATTGAATAACTCAAAAGGTAGTTTAACTCTTTATTTCATGAATTTTAATCTTTGAATACAAGATGTATAAAAGATCAGAAATAAGCCTTTTTATGAATTAGGATTATTATGACCTTGTCTCATAGTTTTTTTTCACAATTAACTATTGCCGCATTGTGCCTCATTATTCATGTTGGGTCACAAATATTGAGAAATCTATGGATTAAGTATTTTCACAATAATATCATTCAGAAATCAAACCTTACCATACAAATTGTTCATATGCTCCTGCGTGCCCTGCTAGATGACACAGAGTGATCAGAAGTGTAAGACTCCATATCATGAGGATGTTTGCCATGATAAACCTCACTATTGCTCTATCGTTTCAACTTCTTAGTCATTCGTGGCTGTGCATGCGCGGTTCTGCGGATATAAATCATTAAATATTACCGTATTCAGGCTAAAAATGTGTTTCCTCTATAATAGCGCGCATTTCGTGTTTTAAGCCATGTTAACCGCATTTCGTTATTTTATTTTTTTTGGGGGGGGGGGGACTTCGGTGGGTAAAGTTGGGCTCAAAATGAATGCTACTGTCCTTCAACCAGAAGCAAGTACCTGTCATCACCACAAGCGAAGGTATGCGCCTTGACAAAGGGGAGGACTTCAAGTACCTTGGAGCCTGGATGAACAGTACTGAAAAGGACATTAAAACACGCAGAGCAGCTGCATTGAGAGCTTGTGGCAAACTCAGTCAGTTATGGAAGGCCAAAGTATTATCCAGAAAGCTCAAAGAAAGACTGTTCATAGCTACTGTAGAATCAGTCCTCCTCTATGGATGTGAGTCATGGACAGTCACCCCCAAAGCTTAGTAAACAGCTGGACGGATGTTACACTAGAATGCTTAGAACTGTGTTCAACATCAACTGGAGACAGCATGTGACAAATAAAGACCTGTACGCGGATATGCCCAAAGTCTCGGATAAGATCAGGGAGCGTAGATCTAGATTTGCAGGACACTGCTTCAGAGGGTCCAATGAGCTGGTCTCCAACCTTATACATTGGATACCTAAACATGGAGTGAGAAAGCGTGGTAGACCAGCCCTAACCTACATTGACATACTGAAGCGTGACACAGGATTGCAGGTAGAAGAAATCAAGACAGCTATGTTGGAAAGGAGGATTTGGAGAAGCATCGTGGTTCTGGAATATCACCCGCCATAAGTCAAGTAAGTCAAGTAAGTCAAGTTTTTGGTTTTTAAATCACCGATACTTTGATACGGCCGAAAACGTATGAACATTATAACCAGAACTGAGATGGTGTAAGAATTTTAAAGAAGCTTTTCAATTTATAGACAACAAAACACTAATGTTGGTCTGACAAGTATCGTCATAAAAAACATAATTTTCAGTTGAATTAACCATCAATTACTTGAAGCAGATTTTATAATACCATTCACTTCAAATGTTCATATTATTACTCACTGTGTTAGTGTATGGGTTGTTCTTTAAGATTCCCCTTAAGACAAGCAGTGGTATACAAAAGGAACTCCGCAGATTTAGGCTTCAAAATGAAAATATAGAATTACAACAAAGGTAAGAGAAAATGTAGGTTTCCGGGTCACCAGAGAGGACACAAATTAGGTTTAAGCCTTATCGCGTGTTAAGGCTGAAAAGAATATTTCAATAGCTATACACACTAGAGGAACTGCTTTAGCAATATGATTACATTGTATGATATAAAATTGGGTCCATGGAAACCACCTTTATCATGAAAGCCATGTTATTTGGCATAATCATATTTCTGCAATTTATCATGTAGTCTGGGATCCACTCGCTTGAAAAGGCTCTAGAAATAGTTGAACCTTGCATGAAATACTCCACAAAATTTGAACAGTGTTTCTAGACTGAAATTTTGTGCTGATTTCAAATCTGGTGAGTGTAAAATCCGAACCTGTGAGGAAAGTTGTCAAATTAAAGGGATACTACCTGAATTATGTTTTTTAATGAAAGTCACCTATAAAGCATTTTCTTGTGATTCTTTTAATATTTCACATTTCCTCCTCATTACTTGTCCCAAATATGATGCTCTGTAATGTTGAGAACTGATATAAAGCAATTTCGGCTCACATTAAAGGGATATTACCCGATTTTGTGGTCCACAATCCTGAATTTTGGTCAAAAATCTAGGAATATGCCTTTAATGATTACTCTATTCTTTGATGGAATGATATACCACAAAATCAAAAACATTTTTCTGAACTGAAATTTTGTGCTGATTCCAGATCTGATAAGTTTATAAACCATATGCGAGGGGAAAATGGTCAAATTAAAGGGATACTACCCGAATTGAGTTTTTTTAATGAAATTCACCTATAAAGGATTTCTTGTGATTCTTTTAATATTTCACATTTCGTTGTCATTACTTGTCCCAAATATGATGCTCTGTAATATTGAGAACTGATATAATGCAATTTCGGCTCACATTAAAGGGGTATTACCTGATTTATGGTCCACAATCCTGAAATTTGGTCAAAAATCTAGGAATATGCCTTTAATAATGAATTACTCTATTCTTTGATGGAATGATATACCACAAAATCAAAAACATTTTTCTGAACTGAAATTTTGTGCTGAATCCAGATCTGATGAGTTTGTAAACCATATGTGAGGGGAAAATGGTCAAATTAAAGGGATACTACCCAAATTATGCTTTTTAATGAAATTCATCTATAAAGCATTTTCTTGTGATTCTTTTAATATTTCACATTTCTTTCTTAATACTTGTCCCAAATATGATGCTCTGTAATATTGAGAACTGATATAATGCAAAATCTGTAATGTTGGAAACTGATATAAAGCAATTTCGGCTCACATTAAAGGGGCATTACCCGATTTTATGGTCCGCAATCCTGAAATTTGGTCAATAATCTAGGAATAAGCCTTTAATAATTACTCTATTCTTTGATAAATCAAAAACATTTTTCTGAATTGAAACGTTGTGCTGATTCCAGATGTGATAAGTTTGTAAACCATATACGAGGGGAAAATGGTCAAATTAAAGGGATACTACCCAAATTATGCTTTTTAATGAAATTCATCTATAAAGCATTTTCTTGTGATTCTTTTAATATTTCACATTTCTTTCTTAATACTTTTCCCAAATATGATGATCTGTAATGTTGAAAACTGATATAAAGCAATTTCTGCTCACATTAAAGGGCATTACCCGATTTTATGGTCCGCAATCCTGAAATTTGGTCAAAAATCTAGGAATATGCCTTTAATATTTACTCTGTATATTCTTTGATGGAATGATATACCACAAAATCAATTTTTCTGAACTGAAATTTTGTGCTGATTCCAGATCTGATAAGTTTGTAAACCATATATGAGGGGAAAAAGTTCAAATTAAAGTGATACTACCCGAATTATGCATTTTAAATGAAATTCACCTAACAAGCATTTTCTTGTGATTCTTTTAATATTCACATTTCTTTCTCATTACTAGTCTCAAATATGATGCTCTCTAATGTTAAGAACTGATATAAAGCAATTTCGGCTCACATTAAAGTGGCATTACCCGATTTTATGGTCCTCAACAGTGGCGTAGCGTCATAGGGGACCGGGGGGGGGGGGGGGCACGGCCCCCAATGATTTTCGGAGGAAAAAATAAAAGGGAAGGAAAGGGGAAAAGAAAAAGGAAAAAAGGTAAGGAAGAAAAGAGAAAGAAAGGGGAAGGAAGAAAAGAGAAAGGAAGGGTAAAGAAAGGAAGAAAGTGAAATGCAAGAATCGTTACCGTCAGTCAGGACGGTGTTTAACTCAAATCGGGAATCATTAGGCGCGGTTGGGGGCAGTAGGCCTACTCAAGGCCGGATCCAGACGATCCGTGGCGCGCGAAATCATAGAAGGAAGAGGAGAAGAATCCGCGGCGCGCGAAATCATAGAAGGAAGAGGAGGAGAAGGAGGAAGAGAAGGAGGTAGGGAAGGACCTGATCACAATCCTTAACCGATAAGAAAATTGTGTGAGCTACAGTATGTTACAAAGGATTCTGACCCAAATAACAGAAGAAATGAAGTTACTCATTGATGAAGACAATGTATAATTATATTCCACCAAATATTACAGTTGAGGGATAGTTCAGTACGCCATTGACAACCTGGATTTCGCTGAAGTTGTGCACACTCGATGGAACCTCTTTACACATCACAAGTATGGTTATTTTTCAATCAAGGTATCCTTTAACACCAGGAGTCATGACAGCAGTTCCCAATGTCACTGGTAGAAAGCAGAGTATCGGTAGACTCCTTTCTAGAGAATTTCAAGGAGTGAAACGTGTGGCTCGGAAGCTTCAGCCAAAGCCAAAGACTGAGGATAGCGACATTCCCTATTTGGATTTATGCTGGATCCAGTCACGAATGTGTCCCACTAAACTAATTGATGTGGAGTTTGATGATGATATGCCATCAGTCATTCCTGGATACAAGGCTTTATGTGCAAATATTTCAACTAGACAGGTACCAACTTCCGCTATTGGATACATGCCATTCTTACCACTTCCGCCTACATCAGAAACAGTAGTCGCCGAAACATTGAAGATATTTTTGAAAACCAGCAAGAAGTTAGGTCAAAAGTATACAATTGTGTCACAGGATCTTGCCGTCTCTGAGATAAGTTACGGTCTCCGCCACGCTCAACCAAATCGCTATAATGACCTCATCCTTCGTCTAGGAGGTTTCCATCTTCAACTGAATTTTATTGGGGCCATTGGGAAACTCATGATGGAAAATGGATTGAAAGATGTATTTGTTAAAGCAAAGTTATTGATACCTGGCACTGCCAACAAAGTCCTAGGAGGAAAGGGCAGGGGGGGGGGGGGTATAACCAAGCAATGAATGCCCATATCTAGGTCTGTGAAGGTCTGCTATGTCTATGATGGAGCGCATTTGAGGACTGGTACATTGGACAAGAGATAGATACCAAGGATATAAGCTCCACTGCAACTCTTTTTGAACAGTTGCATACTCATCTCAAGTGCTCAAGCGACCAGGAGAACCGCAGACGTATAGTTTACAGAATTGATGAAGGCTTGTTTAAAGTAAGATGCACCATGAAAAAGTTATGAAAAATTGTAAAGAGAGGAGATCCCTCCACTCACAACATGTGGGTTATGTATCTCGAGATGGTAGGGATACTGTTGCAGTTCCTGCACTCCGAGCGTGATGGTGATTGGACCGAACACTTGACAGCAACATCAAGGGTGTTGCCATACATAGTGAGTGCCGGACACCATAAATATGGAACTCAAATAATAAACTATCTTTATGAAATGAGATCACTGCCCCAGGACGTTGAAACAGCATTCCTTGATGGTTCATTTACCATGAAGCAAGCAAAAGGTTACTTCAACACTATCTGGACAGACATAGGCACTTGAATGTGGACTGAATGCAGATGCAAATGGAAGAAGAGGTCAGGCTGGATTGCTACAAGGAAATACACTGAACGTAGACTGACTTTACTATATATTTATACGTATATGTATATACTTTGATTCCAGTAGTACTCACCATGAAACTGGAGCGGCAACAGTGACGAGGCAGGCTAAATCAACTCAGAAAGTCATTGAAGTTGTTATAGAGTGCATTAATCCATTCTCTTACCAAGATACAGATCTGGTTAATATAATTACTGGAGAAATAGGAACAACCAAAATCTTGAAAGCAGTCGACCTCAAAGCCTTTGCTTCTAAGAAAGGAAAGAAAACCCAAGCTATCCCTGCAAAGGAGAAATTGACTAATGAAGTTACCATGCTAAAAAGAGCTTTGCTTTGCAAGCGGGAAGAAGACGGAAGCAAGGATATTGTTACCTTATCATCGCATGAAATTCTTCCTTACCCACCATCAATAGCAGAGACGGATGATCTGGGTCAGTTTACTTTAGATCAGGAAATAAGGCAGCATTTCTGCAATGTTTTAACATGTTTAAAGTAGCTGAAACAGACAACAAAGCAAACAAAGATGACAGAACCGAACAAGATGGCATAACTATAGAGCAGAGGACATAGCAGAAGCAGAAGATATTGCCGAAGCAGTGGACATGTAGAAGCTGAGGACTTACCCAAACAAGATGTCAGACGAAGTGGACTTAGCAGAAGTAGAGAACATAGCCGAACGAAAAGAGAACATAGCCGAACGAGGGGAGACGACATAGTAGAAAACATAGCTGAAGAAGAGGACGTAGTAGAGGCAGAGGACATAGCAGAAGCAGAAAACATAGCAGGAGCAGGGAACATAGCGAGAGCAGAGAACATAGCGAAAGCAGAGAACATAGCAGAAGTAGAGAATATAGCCAAAGTAGAGAACACAGCCGAACGAGAGAACATAGCCGAACGAGAGAACTTAGCCGAACGCGAGGACATAGCCGAACGAAAGAACATAGCCGAACGAGAGAACATAGCCGAACGCGAGGACATAGCCGACCGAGAGGACATAGCAGAAGCAGAGGACATAGCAGAAGCAAAAAACATATCAGAAGACATAGCCGAAGCAGAGGACGTAGAAGAAGCAGAGGACGTAGAAGAAGCAGAGGACGTAGTAGAAGCAGAGGTCGTAGTAGAGGCAGAGGACATAGCAGAAGCAGGGGATATAGAGGAAGTAGAATGTAGATAACTTAGCCGAACGAGATGATATAGCGAAAAAAAATGACACAGCTAAGCTTGAGGATACTGTGCATGCAAGACACGGAGACACAGCCCAAAGGATGAAGAGACTGTGTAATTGCAAAATGAATATTGCCAAGAATTATAGCACAGCGTCCAATAGGATGCAAGTTCGTCCACATCGTTGCCGATAGATATGATGGAAAAAAGCTTATTGTATGTATGATGGAATGCAAGGATATGTTGTAAGCTTGAGAGAGGCAAGTGGCTGCAGAAATAGAAGAAATGAGTCTGATAACCAAGTAATATATCAAATTGAAGATAACTTGCCTATTGCCAACTGGAATCAGGTTTTATGTTGTGCCAAAAGCAAACAACAACTGATACATGTTCTGTTCAATACCTGGGAAAACTGTAATAATCAGATGTAACACTGTATCTAGGTGGTGGATTTGAAGTGCGATGAACGACTATCTTCACAAACACTAGCAAAGAAGACTGTGAGGAACTGAGTAGTACACACGAGGAAGGTGACACACAAGTTATTTTGCAAGCACATTATGCTGCAAAATATAAAAGCCAACAGGATGTCATCCAAGCCAACGATATAGACATAGTGACAAGCCAACGATACAGACATAGTGATTATGTTTCCAGTTACAATTTTTAGATAGTGGTGTCACAGAATTAATTATACAGTTTCCTGATCGTTTCATCCCAATCCATGATATCACAAATGCACTGGAATGTGATGAAGTTAAAATGGTCCATGCGATAAGTGGCTGTGATACCACAAGCTTCTTCTTCGGTACAGGAAAGAAAACATTGTATTCCAAATCTAAAGCTAATGACGATGCTACCAAGAGTTACAATACGGAGCACCCGTTTCAGACAACCTAGTTGAAAATGCCCATAATAATGTTGCCCGGGTATGTTGCCAAGCAGCTGCTAGTAATTGCTTATGGCAGATCTCCTGACCAGTTTAAATCTCTCAATGAGTTCAGGGCAAACTTGTACGTCACCTCTGTGGATCTTCGAGCTCTGCCACCAACTGAAGATGCATTCCACCAACATGTTCTTCGCGCAATTTTGCAAACAAGTATCGGGGTTATGGCTGATAAGAACAATCCACATATTCCAAATCTTCTAGAATTTGGATGGTGCAAAGAGAACAATGAACTGAGGCCAATCATGATGACTAAACCCGCAACACCACCTGACTTTGCAACATCCGCTTATTGCCAAACGAGGATGGATTGCCCTTGTGTTACAAAGGGAGAGAGAGATTGCACTACTTTGCAGATGTGGAGCCAAGCCGGACACCTGCCATTTATCATTTCTCAATCAATCAGAAATTGAGTGAGCCAGACACCTGACCAGTTACTTAGGAAATATTGAGTTACGTTTCACCCTTAAGTAGAGAATAGAAATTATAAACGGCATATTCCTAGATTTTTGACCACATTTCAGGATTGCGAACCATAAAAATCGGGTAATGTGAGCCGAAATTAGAAATGTGAATATTAAAAGAATCACAAGAAAATGCTTTATAGGTGAATATCATTAAAAAAGCATAATTCGGGTAGTATCCCTTTAATTTGACCATTTCCCCCCTTATAGGGGTCACACTACTAAATAGAGCTCCATAGGGATGTGTACAAAAACACCGATATTAAACTCTGTGTTAGACCACTAAATTTCGAAATTGGACCGTGTAGAGTGATTTTTTCTGAAAGATGATCACATTTTCTTACCAAAAAGTGAAAAAAATAGGTAGGTGAACCTGCTCGATTTTTCAAAATACGCCCATGGAGTTGACTACCTCTCTGACGAGCTTGGAAATGCCGCCGTAATCGTCAATGTTTCCAGTAAAAAACACAAATTTGAAAGATCTCTCAAAATTTATCTAGATGATATTCACAGTTTATAGTCAGGGTGCATGTAGGTGATGTCCCATTAATCATAATTAATCAAAAATCATAGGCATTTGCGCAATTGTATTACCGTCAAGTTTTTTTAATTGAGGATTTTGCCATGCATATTTTCCTATTCTAGCTTTAAACACTGCCCTTAAGGTTAGGAGATACCCCATTTAGTGTAGTGCACCCTATATATGATTTACAAACTTATCAGATATGGAATCAGCACCAAATTGTGTTTCAAAAAAATGTTTTTGATTTTGTGGTATATCATTCCATCAAAGAAAAGAGTAATTATTAAAGGCATATTCCTAAATTGTTGACCAAATTTCAGGATCGCGGACCATAAAATCGGGTAATGCCCCTTTATTGTGAGTCAAAATTACATTATATCAGTTTTCAACATTACAGAACATCATATTTAGGACAAGTGATGAGAAAGAAATGTGAAACATTAAAAGAATCACAAGAAAATGCTTTGTACATGTAGGTGAATTTAATTTTTTTTTAAATCATAATTCAGGTAGTATCCCTTTAATTCGTTCATTTTCCCCTCTCAAATGGTTTACAAACTTATCAGATTTGGAATCAGCACAAAATTTCAGTTCAGAAAAATGTTTTTGATTTTGTGGTATATCATTCCATCAAAGAATAGAGTAATTATTAAAGGCATATTCCTAGATTTTTGACCAAATTTCAGGATTGCGGACCATAAAATCGGGTAATACCCCTTTAATGTGAGCCGAAATTGCATTATATCAGTTCTCAACATTACACAGCATCATATTTGGGACAAGTAATGAGAAAGAAATGTGAAATATTAAAAGAATCACAAGAAAATGCTATAGGTGAATTTCATTAAAAAAACAAAAATCGGGTAGTATCCCTTTCATTTGACCATTTTCCCCTCTCAAATGGTTTACAAACTCATCAGATCTGGAATCAGCACAAAATTCCAGTTTAGAAAAATGTTTTTAATTTTGTGGTATATCATTCCATCAAAGAATAGAGTAATTATTAAAGGCATATTCCCAGATTGTTGACCAAATTTCAGGATTGTGGACCATAAAATCGGGTAATGCCCCTTTAATGTGAGCCGAAATTGCTTTATATCAGATCTAAACATTACAGAGCATCATATTTGGGACAAGTAATGAAAAAGACATGTGAAATATTAAAAGAATCACAAGAAAATGATTTATAGGTGAATTTCATTAAAAAAACATAATTCAGGTAGTGTCCCTTTAATTTGACAACTTTCCTCACAGGTTCGGATTTTACACTCACCAGATTTGAAATCAGCACAAAATTTCAGTCAAGAAACACTTTTCAAATTTTGTGGTGTATTCCATGCAAGGTTAAAAAAAAAAATCATTCTTGGATCCCCAGCTAATGTATTTTATATGCAACCATCAGGACCCAAACGTGTGTCTACTGGTGGTACGGACAAACAAATTATGAAAATTATCATCTGTAGTAACGCCTATATTATTATATCATTTATGTTCCAATGAAAAACGGCCCATAGTTAGATATTCGAAATCAAGATCTCGAAAAAATAGAGAGACATGCATCGGCTCAAAGGAAAAATCAGGTGTTTTAACAAATCTCTCAAAGCAAAAAAACCTTACACACTTAAATAGGACCCTCTCATGGTCAACTATACACAAACCTATAACATAATGCGACATGAACAAAATTATTTACATGACGTGACTCGACGAAAAATTAGGACCGTGATATGACTCGAATATTACCTGGGACTTGAAAAGAACAATCTTCCTTGTATATTGTATATAAAAATATATTTACATTATTTTATTTTTGCGCCTTCCTTCCTCCGCATTCCAGAACGAGTGGGACAATTTGAATGTCATGTCAATTTCCAATCATAATAAGGCTCCACTGTGTCCACGTATCCTATGTCTTTACGTATAAGTAATTTGTACGTAAGACTTATACGACAGGCGAGGACGTAATAATTCGGTATCACCAATGGAAATAGAACTAAACCAATGTAAATATTTCTGTACTAATTGGTCTCAGTTCAATTGTTAATGCTGTCTGTACATAGGATATCGCAACTTATTACTTTACCGACTATCGTACAAGTCTTACGCACAAGTCACTTATACGTATGGGACATACGGACTAGTTTTGCAGTGTTGTATATGTCGTAGTCTGGAAATCCAAGTTAGAATTTAGGCATGGTTAGATTAATGGCGAAAAAGGTCAAAACCTTTTTCATCCTTTTTAACCGAATAAAACACAATTTCTTATAACTTATGGAGTATAAACTCAGCTACAATTTAACTATGATTTTACAATCACTGTCGTGGATTTGAATATGTAATAGTTTCATGACATTTGATAAGATTTCTAGAAATTAAATACATTATTTATTAAAGGCCCTAACAAAGTCTGCAATGTTTTACCTTAGATAGAATGTTCAGACCCTATACAAAATACTGCAAGCCATGACTTGCGAATTCTCCATTATTCACATTTTATACATCATAAATGTTCTCATTAGGGTATATTGACGAACTGCCCCCCCCCCCCCCCCCCCAATTCCTGCGGCCGCGACACAGGTGCACAATCAAATATTATATTGAATTGAAGTATTACTCGATTATAACAGGTTTAAAACAGGATATAACATTACGCGACAAATGGTCGAAAAAGCAGGTGCATGTAATTTAATCCTTCTTTTGCACACAGATTTGTGTATATTGTATGTTCAACATCTTTAAAAGCTTTAACAATTATATATGAGTTTTGAAATTTTAGCATGCTTACCTTGTTATATCTGTTTCCCTTATCGTAAACCAGCCAATGAAACTATATATAAAAGATGCCAACTTAATTACAGATCGAAAATCTCGACAATTCAACTTCCTTGTTTCACATTGTGTTATTGTGCACGGTACGGTATAGTATAATACTGTCCAGATCAGGTTAAGTCAATAGTGTATTTCTAAGTCATTTAGTCTCGGTTTATATTATAATGTGATCCGGTCGTGCGAATCAGTGGGCCAAATTTATTGAAATTCCACCAGATTCCACTGTGCAGAGTGGGAATTTTCCGATTGAATTCGTTATGTATGATAATGAGCTACAGTGCTCGTAGTTCTTGGGTTTCGCGGTTTGTAGGTATTTCGGTTTTGGGCGTTAGTAGTTCATGTTTGGGTATGTTATGGATCCGACCAGAACCATGAGTCGCGGCATGAGCACGTACATGTATCATCAGTGCCTACATTAACGTATTGAAATAAAGTTGTTAAGATATTTCTCCTCTTTGATTTGAGATATTGCACGCTGAGAATAGTTGATTATTGAGGAAGTTACAATCCCAAATGTAATGTCAAGTATGATTTTCATTTTCCCATTTTGCTTTTTTACACGCGGATTTAGACGGGCAAATTGTTGATTACTGGTAATGCTTGTAGTAGTAGTGCTAATTCGCTGGTCGATGCCCAGGTTGTTAGATAGTCGGTCGGCCGCATTGTTACGGTTGATCAACACAACACACACCTTTAAACTGTCATACTCTCCCCGTATTGAAAAGAAAAAATGTGAAAATGAAAATCAGACTTGACCATACATTTAGGATTGTAACTCCCATAATAATCAACCATTTCTAGCATGCAATATTTCAAATTAAAGAAGAGACATTTCTCAACAACTTTATTATTTAATATGTTTATGTAGGAGTTATACTCTTATAATTATCAGTTCATTGTTATAGTCAGTTCCTTATTGTGTCGACTGTATTAAGGTTGTTCCTCTTCCTCCTTTCTATTTATAACTACATACGATAACATTACCAAACTAATGTACAAGGAAATTATCACTTTTAATTTTGAGTGTTATTGATTCAAATGAGATTTCAAGATAATGCTTGCTTAATAGTAAAAAATAAATGGCCTAAGACTTAGTAATTTAATGGGGAAATCGCTAAGAATTGTGTATTTAGCGGACTAAATTATTAACAAAATCCCATAGTGAGGGTCTCCGTACACTCGGATACTCGCGTTCCGCGCTCGCATTGTTAATTTTTACTAAAAACAAATTGCCTCCTTGAATTTGAATAGTCAACATTTTGGTTCAAAAATTGTTAAAATGTTGGCTTTTGCAAAACATGCATATGGTGGCCTTAATGATGGTTGTTAATGAAATTCCACTCATACAACCAATGTGAGGGAGACGAGGTTCTTTAAATTATAAAGACACTCATTCTTAGCTGTTGTAGCACGTGTTTCGATCCACTGTAATCAAACTAATTTGATATAATTATTTTGGTTAATCTCATTAGCTACATTTTGCTGTGCTTAATTTTGAATAAATGCCCAAATGCTGGATGTGTTAATCAAGCGCACAGTTATATCTATCAACTAAACTTTAATCGCACATATTTAATCAAATCAAGTTCATCGGTGTTTTCAATTGGACAAAAACGTGCGAAGATTTGATCGACAAATTGTTATCAATGAAATTTCACCGATATAATGTACTAGGATTGACCCCTGCTCACCCCTTCATAATGGTCCACCACTGGACTCCTGCAATGTTTTACTTCAGGAAATGCAATGTGATGAAACAAATAAAAGTTACAAAAGTTCTCATCTATTTTGCGCGCCTGTGCATGGTATACAGCCTGGGTGAAAATCAGGACTCGATCAAATCGTCACACGTTTTCGTCCAATTGAAAAAGAGCGATGAATTTTATTCGATTAAAAATGTCTGTGAAATGTACAAAGATTCTTGATGAAATGTATTCATCAAATTTACTCGATCAAATTTACGTGATCAAATTTTTACGATGAACATTTTACGATGAAATGTTTACAATACAATATACAGGTACACATTTTTTTCAATAACATTTTCAAAATGTTACCGCATAAATTCTATCGGATGAATAAAATGTGGTCGCACAAATATCATCGAAAACATTTAATTGAGTTTTCATTGATGAAATACTCACGAAAAAATGATTAGAATTATGCGAGTCGATCATAAATACATGGTGAAAAGATCAAATTTTCCGATCACTATAAATACCCCTCATTGTTCCGTACAACTGGGGTGGGGGATGTTGCTGGGCCCTTTGCAGTAGATCCTATACTCTGTGTGATGTACTTGTTCATTTGAGAGTGATTTGAGGTGGTACCTCGAATAAATTATCTAGCACAATTTTTTTTAAAGTTTTTTAAAGTTTTTATTTTTATTTTTTATTTTTATTTTTTTGGGGGGAGGGGGATTTGGGTGTCTGCCGGGCCCTACAGCAGCTACTTTGTCTGGCAGGGGCCATTTTAAAATCTGCGTATTGTACCTGTAAATTTTAAAGAGGTTTGAGATGTTATCTCCAATGATTGATCGAACGCATTTCTCGGCCCCTTTCTGGGGTCCCTATATAGAGGTCACATGCTGCAGGAGGGCCCGGCAGACATCCATGTCTGCATAAAGTAGGTTACACCATAAATGCTCCTGTGGTCAGATGTAATTGTTGGTACCTCGTATGCCCTGTGAATACCTCTGTTTGTTTGTTTGTTTGTTTGTTTGATTGTTTACACGGTCAGACACACGCTTGGGTCCTGAAGGGACCAGACTCAAGCAAATTGCTCGGGCCAGGCTTAAAAAGCCTATATAAGCATGCTGGTTGAATTATATTAAAGATAGCCACTCCCAACAAATAAAGTTAACAATTTTGCTGTCAGCCTTCAGACATGAGAAAAGAATAGTCTTGATCCAATCTCATTTATGTGAAGGGTGTAACAGAATTATTCCCCTCGTTCGATTGATCAAGCTGGTCTGAGCTGCTGGTTTTTACCCCGCCCCTTGCCCAATAACTTGGGACTATTTTGTTTGAAAAAATAATTTCAAAAAAAGGGTTTTCCTTCTTTCTATTTGTAAGTACATACAAAAACATTACCAAACAAAAGTACAAACATGTGTAAAAATTATATAACTTTAATTTTTAGAGTTGTTGATTTAAATGAGATTTCAAATAAATGCTTGTTGTAAGTATAACATCAACAAAAAGCCTGAGACCCAGTAATTTGAAGGGAAAATAGCAATAAAATACAGCTAAAATTGTGTTTTTAGCGGACTTTATTCAAAACAAAAATCCACAGCCTACCTCTTGTCCCATGCCCAAGTTGGACTACGTTTTTCAAACAATAATTCAAAGTGGTAGGGGGAGGTTTTTATCCGTCTTTTTATACATAACTACATACGATAACATTACCAAACAAAAGTACACGAATGTGTCAATTTTGAGTGTTATTGATTTAAATGTAAAAACCTAGTAAATAAAAGGCCTGAGACTCAGTAATTTGAAAGAAAAATGCACCCCAGCCTTTACAGTTGCGTACAATTTACCAAACACCGTTGGATAACATGTTTTCACCAACAGTTGAACAATTCCAGTTACTCAGCAGTTGCACAATTTTAATTACACAACAGTTGGGTATTATTAATTTGTTGGGCATTTTGTGACTGTTGCTTAATTTGTGAATTGTTTTCATTATATATTGAGCATTTTTGTATAGCAACTGTTGCTTTATTTATCAAATATAGCCATATGTTGGGTATTTTATTTGTGTCAAGTTTGTATTATATATTGAGCATTTTTGGTATAGCAACACGCAGTAGGCAAAATAATGTGAATTCTGGGCGATGCAACAGAGCTACATACGTCACTTCCTCCCAGTAGTGAACCGGTAACTTGTAATGGGAATTCTAGGCGATGCAGCGGAGCTACATACACTATTCCCGTTGGGTAGTGAATCTGTAATTTATTTTAACATGTTATTAAACTATAGGCTTATACATGATATCTGACATCTCTTAGGTATAAATAGTCCATATTATATAATACATAAACATATTTATGGTGATTCTTTTGGTGCAAAATAGATCACATGACATGAACTATTCAGTATATGTCCATGTCGCGTATTTTTTGGCTACACAAATCGACTATTCAATATTCATCGCTAGTGACGTCGCTATACCACCGTTGAAATGATATTCATAAACAAATATATGTCAAACAAGGATGGCAATTTTAAACTATTTGTCAGTGTATTCCGTTTTAGATGCCAAGACAGAATAAATCTAATTGTGGTCCTGCGCTGCAAAAAGGTTGCTTAAATATTTACTCAACATTTTACACAACGTTGTTCAAGTATGCAACCGCTCAACTGTTAAGTTTTCACCAACAGTTGAACAATTCTAGTTACTCAAAAGTTAGGCAATTATATTCACTCAACAGTTGTTCAAGTATGCAACAGCTCACGAAATTGGCTTTTTGGACAACAGTTGCCTAAAATTTACACGTGCGTAACTTGCATCAACTGTTGCGTGATTGTCCTCAATGCTCATGCAACAGTTGCCAAAGTGGAATATTTTTACGCAGCATATTTTAGCAACAGAAACAGTTTCCACCAACATTTTAAGGACATTGCTTTCGACGAATTGCTCAACGCTGGGGATTTTTTACTTTTATACAACGCCTAACTTTCTACATATTGAATGAATTTTAATCAACACGTCAACCAACGGATGATAAAAGTACTTTTAGCAACGTATTTTAAGCAACCTTTTTGCAGTGTAGGTGTACTATAAACAGCGGCAATCAGTATAGTTTTTGACATTTCAGACCTACGGTGAACCAGATGAGTTCGGTTTAGTTATCTTAAATCTTCCACTTGACCCAGATCAAACATTGGAGGTAACACCTCAAACCACTTTAAAATGACCATGTTCATCACACAGATTATATGGACTTAATCAAAGTTTACACTTCACTTTAGGTTTTTAGATCAGGGATCCGGGTCGCGAATTTATTAACCGTACTCACTCACTGTATAAATGTATTGCTGTACAATGTACATGTGCTATGCACTTTACTCCGTCAGGTATCAAATGTTGTTTACGGTAATAAAGATCGCCGGCCAGGTATGCATGCAATCTGAGACTAAAATACCTTAGTTTCGGATGCAATAAACAACAACAATAATTACATACAATTAACAACAACAAAATGTTACTGTTGTTAGTGAGACAAGCTTAATCAGATAAAAACCCGACATGACATAAGGTATTAAAAATGAGACTCAACTTGCGATAAGACACTATGAAACGTGACTTGTGATCAAACACCATATTAAGATCGCTGAAAAGCTTCATCAGGTTTGTTGAAATTCATTGAAGTAAACAATCTGCATGACAAAACCAATTAATATATATATACTTACATATTAATATTTCATCCTCATACATCGAAGGATTTCATCAGAATGGCAATGATCCACTTTGGCGCGAAGAAACATCATCTTCAGAGTTGCCAGTTGGTTTTAGTAGTGGATCATAGACGTGACTGAGCAAAAAAGTCCCCAACTGAAAAAATGGGTCACTAATATCTCCTAACGTAACCTTGGAAAACCGGAGGTAACCTTACTTAAATAACTTACCTTAAATATTAATATGTGAGTATATTAATTGGTTTTGTCGAGCAGATTGTTTACTTCAACCATATTAAGACATGTTAAAAGCAAGACGTGATGTTGTCCTATAAAGACATAAATAACATGGAACATGACTTGGCAATAAACTACAAGTTGTGTCTCCATTCAAGACACCTCGGTTTTTTAAGATGTCTTAATAGTCATCCTATAGTTGACATGTCTTGCTACTCGTCTTAACCAAGACAATCTCTACAGACTTATATTTGACATGTCTTGTTAGGTGTCTTAATCAAGACACTACCTACAGAAATATGTCTTGAACCAAGACGTGTCTTCATCAAGTCACATGTTCCGTGTCTTATGACAATACATGTCTTAAACAATAAGTCACGACTTGGAATAAGGTATTAAATATGAGACACGACTTGCAGTAAGACATATGTAATGAGACGTGATTTGTGACAAGACACATGATTAAGACACGTAAAAAACAAGACGTTTTTATTTGCAAGACACTATTTTATACAGTGTAGAATTGCCTCTGTCAAACAAATTATCTTCTGTCCAAAGGGCCCGGCAGACACCCCCAATATGGCCCCTATGCCCAAATCTTACAATTGACCTAGACTAAATATTGAAAATACAACTTGAATCTAACTTTAAATAGTTAATTACACCATATAGAGTACAGAATTGCCCATGCCAGACAATTTTTCTGCTGCATAGTGCCTGCCCCCCATCCCCCCCCAAAAAAAAAAACCCCCATCTACATCAATCATGACCAGGTTCATCACATAGAGTATAGAATAGCCCTTTTCGACAAATTATCTGCTGCAATGGGCCCAGCAGACACCCCAAATATGGCCTATGGCATGTCCACTATCTTAGAATTGACCAAGACTAAATATTGAAAATATCACTTGAAAGTTATTTTGATAATAATTACACCCAACATACACAGAGTTTGAAAGGTGATACAGTTACACAACCTCTCGTTTAGTTTTCTCTTGGACTTTTCTAAATTGTAGAGAAACACGATGAAATAAAGCTGATTATTATCCTTATGAAGACCATAGTATAAGTCAACATTTTGGTTCAAAATAATGTCGTTAAACCAACCGCACTACTTCCTTAATAGTTTTGTTATTTCCATAGGCTGAATTTAAATTTGGAGAATTGTTGATGGGTCCGGTTTTTCGCTTAGATATGTGAAATATAATTAAAATAACAAGTCAATCGAAACCAAGAACATTCTGAAATAGTTTTATTCAGAACACATTAGTTGTATTGTTAACCTAGATAATTTGGGTGAATCAAAATTATTTAGGTACAACGACTGAATTTAAAATGGAATTTATAATGTGCCCGAATCGAATTTAATTTGTATCAAAACCAAATTTCCCGATCGAAAAACACTACTTGCGTCCCACCCAACTTGCTGGAGTTCGCTCGCCTGTGCATGGTATGCACAGCCTGGGTGACAATCAGGACTTGCCCACAGAAAAGTTTGAGAGACAAAAACACCGATCTGGTATTGGTAGCATTTGGCTGCCTACCACAACTCTTTCATCATTTAATTATATCATTCCGTATAAACTCTTTGATCATTGATATCTATCATTCAGTATCATATTTAAATTTGCATACAACGATGCACCATTGTGATGAGAAGAACATTGATTGCAGTGCCAACCTACCATTAAGTAAGGATGGACTTTAGCATATAAATGACGGAAATGGTTGTTGGACACCAAGATTTAACCTTGTCACTGAACTTTTATAAATTGATCATGAATTGCCATACTTTAATACTTCAACCTACCATTCATTAAGTAAGGCTGGACTTTAGCATATAACTGACAGAAATGTTTGGACACCAAGATTTAACGTTGTCACTGAACTTTTTAAAATTAATCATGAAAACCTGTATCATGAATTGCCATACTTTAATACCTCAACCTACCATTAAGTAAGGATGGACTTTAGCATATAAATGACAAAAAATTTTGGACACCAAGATTTAACCTTGTCACTGAACTTTTTTAAATTGATCATGAAAACATGTATCATGAATTGCCATACTTTAATACTTTAATTTATAACCCAAATTTATTCTTGTTATTGAGCCAGCCTAACATAGACAAAGGCCGGACGGCGATTACATATAAATGACGACGCCCATTTTAATTCATTTGAATTAGTCTTCATTTTCATAACACTTCTCCTAGGACTTTCACTCCTGCCACTTTATGTTGTCCCCTGTATGGGATTTTTCTTGAAAATGCTAATTTAATTAGACAAAAGTAATAATTTTAGACAATTATTTTTCCACGGAAACGAAAACTGCCCAACCTGCGTTGCGAAATCGCACCGTTACAACCAACCTTTAGTTTTTTCATTCATTTTGATAGTCCTCACTCCACGTCATTTACAACTGAGGGTCACACCCGACCCTACGTCTTCAAAGAGAACTGAGGGTACCTCCCGCCCTAATTTCATAGGGTGGTGGGTGGGTTTTTACAACCAAACCTCCATTCAACCAAAGCTTTCCACAACTTTGATAGTCCTGGCCACATATCCTATATGTGCACCGAGGGGCACACCCGACCCTACGTCTCAAAGGAACTGAGGGTACCTCCCACCTCGAGGGTGGTGGGTGGGTTTTTACTAACCGGACAATTATGATAGTCCTGACCCCCATCCTTTAGTCCTGGCCACACAGCATAATGTGCACCGAGGGGCACACCCGACCCTACGTCTCAAAGGAACTGAGGGTACCTCCCACCTCGAGGGTGGTGGGTGGGTTTTTACTAACCGGACAATTATGATAGTCCTGACCCCCCCATCCTTTATTAATTGAGGGTTACACCCGACCCCACGTCTCTATAGCGGACTGAGGGTACCTCCCGCCTTATAATAATAAGCCGGTGGTGGGTTTTTACAACCAAACCTCCCATTTCCTTTCCAACAACATTTCCTTATTTTCTATCAATTTTAATAGGTCTGACCTGAGGGTACACACATTCCCCATGTCTTAGAACGGAACTGCAACAAATGGGGCGGTGGGTGGGTTTTTTTCTCCACCGGACCTCCGTTGTTGAAGGCAGCCAAAAAAGCGAATGAAAAGAAAAGCGGACAGATCGAGATCGGGCGATCGAAAACGCGGGAAAAAACCGGAAATAGAAAGCAACAACCCGCGAAAAAGTTTAAAGGCCCAATCCAGCAAGGATAAAACTTTTAGCTGGCAACACTGTTCTCCTTCGTATGCACATCGGAAAACTTAATTATGCATTTAGTGAAGACGATGTAATTGCACTCTTATTGAGTAAATTTCATCGATAAAATGTTGTCGATCAAATCGTCTCACATTGTTGTCCAATTGAAAAAGTGCGATGAACTTTATTCGATTACAAATGTGCAATTACATTTCGCCTGTAAAATGTGCACAATAAAATATAGGCCTACTCGATCAAATATTCTTAATCAAATTTAGTTGATCAAATTAACGCGATCAAAGTTTACAATTATATTTTTACGATGGAATGTTTACAATAAAGGCAATGTCTTGCTAGACGTCCCGTAACTGATGTGCGCAGCCACCACTTTCACGGATGGGGGGGGGGGGGGGGGGGGGGGGGGGGGGGGGGCACGTGCCCCCCTGCCCCCCCCCCCCCCGGTTCCGCCGCCCTTGGATGTGCGCATGCTCATAACAATTAAAATGCGTTGTTTAGTATACAGTTTATTCCGTACGGGACGTCTAACAAGATATAGCCACAAACCAATTGTTTCGATAAAAAAAATATCGATAAGTTTTACCAGATAAATGTTGTCGCACAATCATCGATCGAAAAATTTCGGTGAATTTAGAGTAAAATATTTGTCACTCTAAAACCATGATTTTTAAGTGATTAAGACTGGTTGCTGTAAAAATCGAAGATATTTTTAAAAAGTAGGCAGACTTCAAAAAGTGGATTTTGGCAATACTTCATGCATGAATCAGTATGGGTACATATAATAAAAATAATTTAAAAAATGGATATCAAAATGAGATTTTCAACCAATTTTGCAATTTTTTACACTATTAAGTAATGAAACATACGTAAATTGGAAGCACTGGTACATCTAAAGGGAAAAGAGTAGAAGTTTTTCTTTTACACATATTGCACAGCCATGTTTACTCTTTTAGAAAATGATTTCAAAATTGAAGTGAGTGTTCCACTTTGGATCAAACCATTATTTCAAATAGGGATGTTTTATCATATTTTCTCATAGCGAAAATGGGTATTGAATGGGGCTATAAACATGATAAAGCCGATAGTGGCACTTAGTGGATAATGCCAGTTTCATAATTGGTAGATGAGATACCAACATGAACATGGAATAAAATGTTTTGGTATTTCAAGTGCACGGAAACAGTGTTGCCGGAAAGTTAGCACTTTGGCTGAAAAAAACCCGCAATGAATGACCAAATATTATACATTAAAGGAAGTCTTAATTGACAAATTATATAACAAATTGATCATATTTATGATAGAATACATAAAATGAATAAATGAAGTGGAAAAATACTTAAATGGCATTAAAGGCAGTCAGTGTTGCCAGAGACATGCTTTTTAATGTAAACCTTGATAGAGGCCTATAATAGTTGATATACATGGAATTGACAAGTGACTTTGTATATCAAACATTTTCATTTGGACCTGGACTACAGTATTTAAACATATAACACTATAAATGGATACAAAATAAAACAATGTTGCAACACTGTTGCCTGTAACCCGTCTTTAAGCCTGGTGGTAACATCTAGTGTGATCCACATTATAGCCCTACTAGTCCGGGGTATGTACAAAGGGGGGGGGGGGGGGGGGGGGGGGGGGTGGGGGGTTCATGTGCACCACCCCCAGTACTAAACCTAACCAACTTGTTGGGGTGTATTTTAGGGTCATTAAACACATTTTAGATGTTAACAGTGAGAAAAAAAACCTGATGCTCTCCAGATATCCAAGATGGCGTCCAAAATGCCCCCCCCCCCCACCCAAAAAAAAACTGGTCAAATCTCATAAAATTACATATAGCAATCAAATTGTATGGTGAAAGTATAGTTTTAATAGTGCGATGTATGTATATATTAGACCACTAGACACTCATTTCCAGAACATTTGCTTTATTAACACACCTTATTCCAAGATAGCCGCCAAAATTGGTAAAATTCCATATAATTATTGGCATATAGGCCTATAAACCATACTAAACTTATTGACCATGAACCTCTAGAATTTGGTGTAACAATTGTATACATTTTGATAGACTAAACGATTAGCTTTCATCTGATTTGGTTTTGTTAATCTTGAGATATGACCAATTAACTAAAGCTACCTAAAATCGACGTTGTGCCACTTTACAGTTTGCAATGAATAGAAAGGGTTACTCCGGAGAGGGGGCGGTGTTACGACCCCCTAAAAAGTTCAAATTCGAAATGCAGAGCATGCTTATTTGGGTACCATGGTATAGCTAGAGGTTCCCTCTATCCATACATACCAAAAAGAGTACAAACATCCCACGCATGACGTCACAATCACGTCACCAATCATGGCCGACCTCAAAACCCGCCGCATTCGCTGGTGAATACAGTGAAAAATAGGCCAAAATAGAAATCTTCGCTAAAAAAGTTCCTAATATCGGAATTACACCCGTTTTTTTGCTTATTAGTGAGGGAAATTGTGTTTCTAATATTGGCCTTTCATGTATGGCCGAGATTAGGGGCGGAAATTTGATTTCCGAAAATAAACGGAACAAAAAACGCTACATGCTATACCGCCCTCATTGTCACAGCTTATTACGTATTCCTGCGATCGGATCGTGATTTTTTGTTTGTTGTAGATCTGCCGATTTAATAGTAAATACCGGTTACTACGGTAGCCTTTACGAACCGATCGACTACATCTCGAAATGGGGGTGCTTCCCATCAGTCCGAAGTCCCATCAGTCCGAAGGCCCGCTAGTCCGAAAAATGAAAAAAATAATTCGGACTAACGGGCCTTCGGACTGGCGGGGTGTTTTTATTTTTAATTTTTTTTCGGACTAGCGGGCCTTCGGACTGACGGGGCGTTTTGGATAATTTACAATAAATAGTATTTAGTTGTGTTTTTTTGGCTATGACTCAGGGGGTGCCACTTCAAAATATTTGGGTATTTTCAAGTATAAATAACTCGAAAACCAAAATAGATATGACCACCGGGTGAGGTCATGTGAATGGGTAAATGGATGAATTAAAGTACTAAAATATTAAGTCAGGGGGTACTACTCCCTACGGGTACAAATATTAAAAGACTTGAATAAATAACCAATGCAAATGATTTAAAAAAAAGAAATGTTATGACTATTTGGTTACTAATTCAAATCATTTATCGTTAACATATATTGGTCCCCGGGGGTGCACCTACCCATGAACATGTTAAGATTATAAGTTACTACTAACAATATATTGTTATGACTCAGCGGTTCTGAAACAGATGAAAGAGTTTTGAAAAAATAATATTGTCCCAGATATCCTGGGGGTTCTCCTCTCCATAATA
>CM069456.1:3125712-3157197 GCA_035610835.1 Ophiura sarsii
CGATGGCATAAAATGACAATTGACAAGTGCATTATTCCTGAATTTTTGGGCTACAAAATGAGCCCAATCTGTAAAAAGTGTATTATTTGGGTTACAAAAGGCGGGCAATAGTTTTACGAGCGTAGCGAGTAAAAAAAAATTTTGAGGTTAAAAAAGTCTCACTCTGAACATTACTCTGAACTTGACAGCCCTGCCGTATTTGAGTCTGATAATTTTCATCCCCCCCACTCAAAAAAAGTAGTTACGCCCCTGTCATACTATCATGACTATGGCATGGCGAGCATCCGGCGAGCCCAAAAACGTCATATTATTTATCAGTAGGCCTACCGGGTATTTATACTTTTTATTTTTAGGTGGTTTTGTGATTTGTTTTAACTCAAAAGAACATCCTGGGCAGAAACTTATTGCCCCTCTATTTTATGATCAAATAAAATATATGACCCTACACCCTATGATCATTTGATCATTTGCCACACGTCCACGGGTTGTGAGTGGACTAAATAAAGCAGATAGTTAAGATAGTGCCCTTTTATTTTTTATGTTTACCCTTATGAATAATAGAACGTCCCAAACATTTCGTCTGTGATCCGTTAGAAAAAGTCAGGGCCTTTATATAATCACTAGTCCGCTTCTACTAGTTTCTAGTACTAGTACTACTATATTTTGTAAAACCTCATTCAATATTTCATAAAATATCAATATGTCTAATATTTCATAGAATTTATGTTTTCTTATATGTGTTTTAAATAATAAGACACACTTTACCACGATGAAACTTAATGAGAATTGAGTGATTAAATGATAAAATAATAAATTGAACAATTCAGATTTTAAGAACACTATTTTATTCACAGCTTGTCACCATATATTGGAATTCTGTTTGAACAGGTTTGAAGGTGTTTTCTTTTCAGCATTCCAGCAACTTACATTTGTTTCATACTACGATGCAATCCAATGTCACACCTGTTTTCTTCGACGCCTGCAAACTACACTAAAAATGCAGCTTTCCTGAGAGGACGATTTCATCCCGTGAATCATTTAATATTCGAAAAATATTGACTTGTCATGCAACGCTCGCATTATTATCGCATAAAGTGAAAAGTCAAAAAGTAAAAGTGAATGAAGACGGTCAAGGGGATCAAGAAGAACTTCATCTGGGCTGTGCATGCATGACTTCTTTATTTTAACACGTGCATTGTTGACGAATGGCAGTGGCATGCTAAAACTAAGCTTTAGAATATACTATTATTGATTGCGAACTGAACGGAATGTTATCTAATCGTAATCAATAGCTGAATAAACACAATTTGCTTTTTACGAAGCATTCATTCAATTAATTCTTGGAGTAATTCCAATTTTTTAGGCTGCACATGACATTTTCGGATTGGTGGGTGGGTTCATTGATTGGATATTGAATTGATCTTGATGCTATCAGTCCATCATCATCATGGATATCACATTTCTAGGGACAGCATCTTGTAATCCAACACCCAGTCGAGGAGTTTCTTCAATTGTGTTTAGGCATGGTAAATTTGTAATTGTATACACTTTTTAGCATGATCTTGTCTTGTTTAAAAGGCCTAGCTAGGTTTAGACCCAATGGTGGCTATGCTATCGTTCATGCTTCACTATACTATGGCCACAACGCCCTCTATAGACACACGACGTCGCGAAAATCACATTTTGAAATCACGATTTTCACATCAAATATAATTGAAATCAATCAAAATGCACTCACATGTTGTTCCTAGAACTCTTGGTAATACTTGAGTTCATTAATTTTGATCAAGCATCCTCATTTGGGGGAAATATGGAGGTGAAAAAACGGCAGTGCTGACACTCATGTGAATTTCGCGACGTCGTGAGTCTATGAAGGGTAGTGGTACCATGTATCGAAGATACACTTGCACTACGGTACCGATTGGGACTAAGCTAGGCCTATGAATCATGACTTATTTTTGTTGGTAATTTTATTTTGTTATGGTTCATGTTTAACCAGGGATGTAGCTACACCGGTCGGGTGTAGCCGGCACTCACGCTGGCCAACCGGCACCAAAATCTGGCCGACCGGCACTAAAAAAACACAAGGTCTTCTTAAAAACTGGACGAGACGCCATTGATGCTATATGCTTTGTATGTGAATTTATTTTTATTTTTAAAAGAACACCAATTTCTTAAAGGTAGATGACCCGATCACATTTTCGTAACACAGAATTATTTCAAACATATGAAAGCTCGTATTTTTCTCATCATACTGAAATTTGACGGCCTAAATCGGTATAATTACGGAGAAATCGATGAAATAACGTCGAATTACCGCGAATGGTGGTAACCACCGATATACACTGAGCCAAAAAAGAAACTTATAAAAAAAGAAACTTATACAATTTTAACAGATCACCAAATAAAATTCTGTGCATGAAAATGTCCCAAATTTGGATACAATATTACTGAAATGTATTGCTTCAAATGGCAGTCAATAACCAATTGTTTGCTTCAATGACACAAGAGAAATGCGCACTGACCCTATGGTGAGCTGTTAAAATTGTATAAGTTTCTTTTTTGGCTCAGTGTAGTTTGTATACTACTCAATGGGTACAGTTCACGGCATCTTGTGCGTCTAAAATAAGAACCATTAGAGCTATGCAACTCAAACTTTGGAACACGACTTTTTTAAGGATGACCTTTCATGTAGAATAGAAAACTTCAAGTTGAAAATCGGAACATCTACCTTTAATAAATTCAGGCCATTAAATTGATTTGATCATAACTAATCAAATTAATTTCCATTCCCTGTAAAGCGTTAACCACTGTTTTTGAATAGAACGACGGTAAAGCCACATAATTTTTTTTATTCGATTCCCGTCCCACAGGTCTTCAAAAAGTGAGGAGGGCGAGAGGCTTTTTTTTTTTTCCTGTTCGAAATGAGCAACAAATTCGGGACCACCTACGGCCTGCTGCTTCCCCCCTAGCCCGACCCTACCACCCCAGGATTAATATTGCCTTTAGATGTACCCCTCATATACATGTATGCAATGAAAACGCATGAAAATCGATCAACCAATCCGGTTTTTACAATACATTTTCAGCTGACATGACGACAGTGTACGTGTGTTGTCAATGTCATGCATGTCGAATTCTGCATCCATTTTACGTGCGTAATATAAAATACTTCTTTTGCCCACTTTTCCCGCCACGAAATAAAATCTAATATCATGTTCACAAACGCATTTATATTGTAATGAATTAAAAAATGATAAAACAAGAAAGAAATATTAAATTAAACTTGTACTTTCATAATTTCGCGAAACCACTCGTCTGTCACGATGTAAACAGCATAAGTGTACAGTCTTCCGAGAAGTACGCATTCATTTTACGCAGCCGTGTTAAATACTTCGAAGAGACGGCTCTAGAAATGAGGGCGCTACAAGCCAGACTAGATTTTCAGACGGTACTGGAATGCATTTGACTGTTTTATGCTATTTTTAGGGGGGAAAAAATAATAAGAAAATAAAAATGCGGTGGCCAAAAGTGATGCGGGCGGGCGACGGGAATCGAATAATTTTTTTATGTGGCCTAATCGAATACAAATAATACACCATCATACACCATCAACTCCATGAAGCGCGACTCAAACAATCATTAGCATTGGTTGAAAGCTAGAATAAACCTGGACGTCTTTATTGGCTCATCCAATCAGAGCTTCTTATCTATGAATGTCTTTGATAAAACTGTCCAAACAAATGTTGATACAATCCCTTTCATTGGCCAAAACTGATTTACGCTGTTTCGTCCAATCTAAAAAAAAAATCAACAATGGCCGGTGCTCAGCACACTGAATACTGAGATATCTTGTCTCTAAGGATTTTTTTAAGTATTATTTTTTTTAATGGATAGAATCATCATTAAACTGCCTCTTAAAATAAGAAATTAGGTGGCAGGAACCCTCTAAGTGCATTAAAAAAACCTAAAAACCATTGAGCAGGCCTCTGGACCCCATGCAGTGATCCACTGCACTTCGTTCGCTGCACTTACACTGTTCGCCATCAGTAAAATTAGCCAGCACTCAACATTTTCTAACTACATCCTGTGTTTAACCAGGGCTGGATCTTAAAGGGGCGTGTACATCTCAAGTGTTTGTCCTGGACAAAAATCACATGACTCCCTACGTATCTGAGTCTCCGTATTCCCATGTAATAATACCCATGGTGCAATAGATTTGCCGCGAATTTTAATCGACAAAACGTAATGTTGAAATTATTGTACGAACGAACTGTCTAGAATAGTTTCAAAAAGAAGTGCAATGCATAATAATGAAATCAGAATTACAATCTCCTTCAGCATATAATCAACTTTTGGGCGATAACCTTTGATAAAAACGCACAACAATCGAAATATAAAGCATTTTACCCTCCGATTTCAGTGATATTTGTATTTTAAACTCTATCTAATTTTATAAAAAACTGTTTTATGCATACTTTTCATTAGCTCAAATGGTAGAGCGCTGGCTTCACAATCATGAGGTCAGTGGTTCAAATCTTGTAAATGTCTTTTTCTTTTTCTTATTACACTCTTTTTTTTTAATAACAGGATTGCTTATAATCGTTCGCTATATTTATTGAATGTTGAATAATACTTTTTTCATTTGCAATTTCACTACGATAAAGAATGTCCTGTAAATATAATTGTGTTGATTGAACCATATGAACTATGGAGTCCCTAGCACGTCTAGAATGAACATGTCTGCAAAGACCAAATGTAAATAAGAAGCCAGTCGGCTTATATCCTTGAATCGATTTTTTTAGTTCCTTCAACACAGATATTTGTAATTTGCTCCAATCTTCAAAAAAGAGAGTTGTATCTTCAAAAATACATTACGCAGTTCACGGCTTACGCGGCCTGGTATGGGCGACAGTATTTTGGCGTGCTGAACTCATCATGCTCATCGCTGCAAGAGCGCAATTATAAAATGCTGTCCGCTGTCCTAAATCTCTCTCGTCTTGACTCCCGGTCCTGAGCACATCATAACCCAATATTTGTATTGTGCCACTACTGTGAGACTACAGGGCCGTAAGACACCTTTTTCAAAGGGGGGGGGGGGGGGCGTTTTCAAAAAGAAAATAACCGGAAGATTTTTGTGAGTCAATTATTACGGGCCTGGACTAAATAAGTGGGTATGCCGACTATAGTTTTATGTCAAATCTCAACATAATTGAGGCTACCGACGTAACAGATGCGCCAAAAAGTGGCTCTATAAGTTGTAAAATAAGCTGAAACCATCTAAAAATGCTCATTTATTGTTTTGTTCATATAATTATACAAAGACCGTTTGAACCAATATATCTATCCATTAATATATCCATCTATCTATATATCTAAACACGTTCTTTTGATACCCTTTTAAACTTCAGTGAAATAATTCACCAAGTTAAAAAAAATATCTGAGGCCCCATGGCCATATGAGCTAAAATGTTTGATCGCATAACTTAAATAAGACACATTGATTCAACATGGTAAACACGTGCTGATAATTTTTCAGATTTCATTTTTTATATTCATGCGGCTTTTGCAAAAACAAATTGTCAACAAAACTTCAGTTTTATGCTAACATTAAATAAATGACACGTATTCAGAGAACATTTCAATGTCAAATGCGCAAATTGTCCAATTTCCAAGTTGGTGCATTTATTCATATACAGGCTGTCCCAAAATGATATAGTAGGCTGCGCCTACCCATCGATGCCCATCATTAAAATCAATGAGATTCAGGTCCAGGTTTTTTCATCATCTTTGACATAACCATTTCATTAAAATGTTACGATCACGAATATCGGAATTATTTCACCTCTTTGGCAAAGTACAAAAGGGTGGGGGTGTGTGTGTTAACACTTTCCACGCGGCAGGCGTCTATGAACCGAACAAAATGTTTCAAAAATGTCAAAATGATTGAATTTCCATCACCATATTTGGAATCACCACAAGAAATACATTAAAATAAGTACAAATATACCTTGTATTGATTCACTAATTCTTGAGATTACTTGAAATTTCGGAAAGGCTTTTGAAACATCTGTTTTGTGTGGTAAAACTAAAATAGCCGCGTGGAAAGTTTTAAACTTGTTTGAAAGAAACATAAATAGTCTCTCAATGCCTTGTCTGCTATTGTTCCCGTCTGTTATAAACTGTTGTTCGTTATGGTTGTTCAAATCATTAACATCCTTTAATTTGAAGAGTAAAAATGGATCGTCACACATCACTTAAGTGTGAAGAACTTCTTTATGTGTTAGGGTGTACTTTGTTTTACTTTGATTTCATTGCAATATTGTGTATATTCTTTACCATGTTTACAGTGGGTGTGGTTTTGGATGTCACTGGACTGTGATTGGTGTTTTATTGCTGATTTTCATCCGATACGCAATATAAACTGCTCACAAAAAGTATCGAAACACTTAGAAATGATCCAATGCATAACGGCTCGAAAGGGTATGCATTAATCGAAGCAAATATCCTAGTGCATAATTTTGTTCTGCGTATTTTGACACCTCGATCGTTGAGATACGATGTTGCGGGGCAGAGTTATTGTCATTTAAATGATCGTGGGTCCACTTTCCAAAGTGACACTCATCCCTATTGAAAATCACGAATTTGATCATTCCAAACAGTAATGCAAACCTCTTTCTATAGGATGATTGTCACTTTTGAAACTGGACCCACGACCATCGAAATGACAATAACTCCGCTCCGCAACATCGTATCTCATCGATCGAGGTGTCAAATACGCAGAACAATATTATACACTTGGTTATTTGCTTCGATTAATGCATACCCTTTCGAGCCGCTATATATTGGATCATTTCTAAGTGTTTCGATACTTTTTGTGAGCAGTTTATATTATGAGACATTTAGGGCGGGGCTTGATTCGTTTGAATAATGATACATTCAGTGCGCATGATCATTGCGTTAGCGCCCCCTACACAAAGTCGCCGGCGTATGCGTTGTGCGTGTAACCCAGCGTTGCCATATGCGCGTGTGCTAAAGAACGCAATTAATTCGAAGCAAGAAGTTGGTAAACAGCTCGATGGATTCGCCGATTTTATAAAGGGGGGGAAGTTGTTGTACGTTTAGAGAATAAAACATAGTTCTTAGCTGTTTTGCTATAGACGATGGTCTTATAGTGTATAGGCTGTACCATATTTGGAGTCGTGTATGGTCGCCGCAGGCGTCTATACACGACGACAGAAAAAAACCATTTGTGCCCCCGCCCCCAGCCCCTCTAAAAAAATAAAAAGGAGGAAAAAAATGAAAAATCGGAAAATAATGATAAAAGACCGAGATGGCGGGCGGTTATATATTGGTATATTCAGCCCAAATAGTCAAAAAAAGGCAAAATAGTACATGTACTGTGCGATTTTTTTTTGACCGTGCGAAATTTTTTGAACCTCACTTGTTGTTAAAATAAATCTAACAAACTGATTAACCCTAACCAGTAAAGCTAGTTTTTTGTGCGTATCGGGGGGAGGGGGGAAAAAGTGCTATTTTTTTGACCCGAAAAATCACCCAGCACCCCCCGGGATTCGATCGCCGGACCATCCGCACCCAAATCTGTCCCTCTACCAACTGAGCTAACTCCCTAGGTCATATGCGACCACAAACTCCGTGGCCACATATGCCTGCGGTAGGTGACGTCATCGCGGCAATGCAGCAGCACGTGCCTGGAGATAGTTTCTGGCAGTGAGATTTAGTGAGATTCAGTGCGGTTAGGGTTATTGCACATCAAAAATTGACATTTATTAACCCTAACCAGTAAAGCTAGTTTTTTGTGCGTATCGGGGGGAGGGGGGAAAAAGTGCTATTTTTTTGACCCGAAAAATCACCCAGCACCCCCCGGGATTCGATCGCCGGACCATCCGCACCCAAATCTGTCCCTCTACCAACTGAGCTAACTCCCTAGGTCATATGCGGCCACAAACTCCGTGGCCACATATGCCTGCGGTAGGTGACGTCATCGCGGCAATGCAGCAGCACGTGCCTGGAGATAGTTTCTGGCAGTGAGATTTAGTGAGATTCAGTGCGGTTAGGGTTATAGACCAAAATAACCAATAATCTAAATATGAATGAGAATCAAACATAGTTCTTAGCTGTTTTGCTATATGGCTCATTCCATGAAGTTGGGGCATATTATGTGACATCCAAGTGAAATTTTCAAAATGGATATTTTCCAACTCTTTCTTCTTTTTTAGGTTCTACATTTACCAAAGTCCAATGTAGAACTTTTTTTTTTAATGTAACATTTGGTGTAAAATAACCGCACATGTTTAACAGTTGGATGACATTTCCAAAAATCCTGATGCTACATGGACACCATTTCCCATTTCCATATCATTTTCTGATAAATTAGCTTAAGATGTGGGCCAAGTTTCTATACCTCAATTAACTACTTGGAACCACAAATACATGAAAAGAAACCAGATTTGTCTAGGTTGAACATAACTTAACGAACAAGACATCGTAGATTAACTGTTTTATGTAAAAACTCATTGAAAAGTGACTCTTTATTTTGCAATTTGTATAATGAATTTAAAAAAAGTACATATCAATATTTGTTTGATGTAAAGTACTCTATAAACCATGCACATTGATTACATTATAGTCATAAAGTAAGTATATGAAGTATTATTTGCCTGTATAATGTTATAAAATGCACTACCGATGCTACATGGACACCGCGTCTTGTAACATTGTTAATAATAAGACTATTCATACTGTTACAATTATTTGAGTGTGAATGAATGGTTTGTCTACTTGTTCATCATATCAAGTAGATACACAGAGTGAATTGCTTGAAATTTACCTAAACACTGTTCATGTAAAATTTACCTTTTCTGTGTACTTAAGTATTACGATGCTACATGGACACCGTGCCCTAAAATATTTGGAACAGCTTGAACAGGTGCATCTTTTTCAGATCAATAGAGAGGATGTACTATGATGTTAACTTTTTATGTTATAAGCACACGATAAAATTATAATAACATGGATTGTAAAACTCCAAATTACACAAAAAGATAACCTGCCATGAAGCATAAAACATAATTACCTATGATACACATAAATGTACACCATTTCTTACAATTACACAATAACAATACACCATTGATCAAAGAAACTTAAGATGTCCACTGAAATAAACTTCATGCAGTGTTGTTCTTTAAGTACCCTTTGTGATCTTAGTCCCTTTGCTCGTTTCTGATTGAATCATCCTCTATTATTGATAAAGATGATTGAAAAGTTTGATCACTTAAAAAGTCAGTTTGCAAAAAAATAATTTAATTGCCATGATGGATTTCTTTGGAAAGGTACTAGTTTTTGAAAATGATGGGTTCCGTGTCTTCATCTCCATAAATTCCAGGACGATAGAACTGTCTTCTGAATTAATGTCAAGAACCTGCAAAGCAAAACAAAATAAACCCTATGGCTTAGTATCTTCATGGAACATTGTGTATTGATATTGTAGTAGATTATTTATTCATGTTGCACTTTTTGTGTTGCAGGAAAATATTTATATTAAAATCATGCTGGAGTATTTTCATTTATTATTCATTTAACATGAAAAAGAATAGCAAAGGATAGATAACTTAAATGATTTACAATTATTTGTTTTATTTATAGTAAATACAACTAAAATAAGGGAATGTTTATTGTGAATTCAGTGAAATGCTAATGGAAATGGTGTCCATGTAGCATTGTGTATTAATATATTTCATTAGATATACATCTCTCATAATATGCCTTTTTCTGTAAAGTGTAGTAAAATGTAGGCAATGTTTTGAATGTTTTGGGTGATGGATAATTTCGAATGGGGCAATTGTTTTAGTCTAATTAGGCAAATTTTATGAAATGCTACATGGACATGGTGTCCATGTAGCATCGTATTGGTAAGCTATATTATTAGTATTAAAAGAGCAAAAACTAATTCATTATTAACTTCAAAGTTTATTAATGATGTGATTCTACAAAAAAATTACAATTTCAACAAACTATAACGATACCCAATGCAAAATATTGCCCATACTATGCCCGATGCTACATGGACGCCAAATTATTATGGCGTCCGTGACTCAAAATTAATATCATAACATGAAAAGAAATTCTGATACAGTGTTTCCCTTTCAATAAAAATGCATTAATAAATACAGACATACAAGCAACATTAAGAAATAATTACAATCGCACTTACCATTCACAAAACTATCCAATGTTTACATTTTGATGCTACATAAAAGTCCCGATGCTACAACGGGACATCAGCGACTGAAACCTTGATAAAACTAGCCCACATGTGGCAAATTCCAAACAAACCTGATAGCTATTGACCTCTATCCTTACAAAAAGAAATATGGAATGTTTTGTTTATCTCCAGGGGGAGATTCCCACAAATTGCATAGGATGTTTATCACGATGCTACATTTTATGGTTCGGACACCATGCACACGGCATGGTATACTTTTTCATGAATATATGGAATGGTCTTCATGAAATTTATTCTCATTTACAATAGTTTTCAATTGATAAATGCTCTTAATTTTGGAAAACAATTTAAAAATGTATGATAGAGAACTAACCCCATTCAGCAATGAAAACTCCCGATGCTACACGTGTATATTTTGTGGACACCGTGCGTAGCATCGGAAAGGCAATTTTCATGTTGCTTGGGTGAAAAATCAGTCCAGCGTAACGAGGTGTTTTGGTCAGTAAACTATGAATACATGTATCTTTTATTAATCAAATCGATTTCCAAGCAATTCTATGATAGTTTTGCTTACATAAAACTCATATTAATTGTTGTGTTTTCCATGTCACGTTTTTTAGCAAAAATGGTCTTGGACACCACCTCATTTTTTATTTTTTTTTCCTTCAAGGAAGGGTCAATTTTAATTTTTTTTTTCATGGCTCAATACTATAACCTAGTACTGTTTTTGGACACTAAAAAAATTTGATATACAAATAGAGTAAAACAGTTTATAAGCTGCCTAAAGTACCAAATTCTGCTATTTTAAGAAATGCCCCAACTTCATGGAATGAGCCATATACGACTCCATGGTACAGCCTTTACATTATAAGACCATCGTATACAGTATATAGTATTAGAACTAAAGACATCAAAAAAAGTAACTCGGCTGTTGTAAAAGCACCTATAATTTTAAAATTGTTACTCATATTCTAAAAATGAAAATACCAGGAGACGGAAAATTTAATTACGGTGATTTTGACACCTTGTTTGTTAAAATCGATAAAGTATTGTTGTCGCGGTATGTGCTTTCAGATGAAAAGTGCCCATTTCCATTGTTGCAACTCCTATTGATCTCTCTGATTCAGCGTGAAGATAGTAGCCGAGTTTTACAACAGCCGAGTTACTTTTTTTGATGTCTTTATATTTTATTCTCTAAATACAAATCTGATGTTGGTTTGTATACAGGGTGTACAGGTTCTGAAATACTTTGGGATTGTATTATTTGGTGATTTATCGATTTTCACTTGCCAAAATAACAAAAAACCGTTAACATCTATATTTTATTGTTGCCAATTGGCAGCTTCTGCCACAAAGCTGCCAATTGGCAGCATTCAAAGCTGCCAATTGGCAGCTTTTGACAATTGTTGTTATTTTGTCCTGCCAAAATGTGTTCATAAATACAATGATTCGGCAATACTTTGATTTTTCCTGTTCAAAATACTAACAATCGTTAAAAGCTGCCAATTGGCAGCTTTGAATGCTGCCAATTGGCAGCAATAAAATGCAATATTCAACGGTTTTCCTTAACAATTTAGCTGGCCAATTTAGCTGGCTAGCACATTTCAGGCATCTGGACGCAGCTCCGCGAACAACGACGAAACATGCTCGTGTGAAATAGCTTGAATTTAGTAATATATCATTATACCATTATGACAGTGATTATAGACAGTGAAGCTAGCAGTTAGCATTTGCGCAAACGCGACACGCAACGCGATACCACGGTATGATTACGCGGCAGTACGCGCAACGCACAATGTTGTTCAATTCTAGTGGCATTTATGAGCCAAATCTGAGAGGCGATTTGCTGTTTTTGGAGCAAATTGTTAACCAATTTCACTGGAATAAACTTTAACACACCGTTATTTCCTCGATATTGCATGCAAATTATGCGCCACTTTGATCAAAACTAACGGAGACATAAGGATAACAAACACACACACCCCCACACAGATTTATAGTAAGATGCTCGCAGCAGCAATGAACATGATGAGTTCAGCACTCAGTCAGTGGCGTACCCAGCTTTTGGAAACTGGGGGTGGGGGGGGGGGGGTGGGGGGGATAGTTACGAAAGTCATGATGTACCGACAAAAAAATCGCAAAAATGACCCAATTTTCTTCTTCTCGTCAGTAGCTGAAATATTGAAAAGTGGGGGTAGCGATGACATTGTCAACAATAGCTGAAAAAATCGCCTGGTAGAAATCGCAAATCTACCCAGTCAGAAGTCAAGGCATGAAAATACCGTCTATGTTCGCCCCGGCCGCCAGTGAAGTGAGATTTAAAAAAAAACCACCAAATAGAAATCGGATCATTTACAACTCGCGATTGTGCCTCCATCAATTTTTGATCATCTTAGGCTCATTTTGAAGGGGAAGTCCTATTTATGTAAGATGTCATTTCCGATTTAATAAAAAACACGATTTTTGTTACTATCTTTGAGTCGATAAAGATGCATTTTCAATGCGATCGTAAACATCGTATTTTTGATGATTTTTAGACGTCATAGCAAAAACTTTATGCACAAGAAATGTTCCTAACGTATTAAACTTGATCAAAAATATATTTATTTGTAATACATTTTTGGACAGGGGTCAGGGCCACGACTTTTATTCACCTACGGTAAAAATATACGCCATTTTCCAACACACAGAAACTAAATCGTTTTTTTCTAAATAAAAGGTATTCAGCAGGATTCGAACCGAGGAGGGGAGAATCTATTAGATTACTAGTCCATATTCGTAACCGCTCGGCCATAACTACTTACTGACGTGTCTATGTGTTCTCTATAATAATGAACTAGTGGTGAACTATTGAGTATTCGACGAAATGTAGCCAAATTGAACCCAGTTTCTAAATTGTATTTTAAATGTGAAAACGGTGTCGCTGCAAGCTAGGTTTGGATTCAATGTAAAGAGCAATAAATTGATGATCGTGGAAGGTTATTAATTTAAAGCTTTTAATGAGACAGGGGTCAGCGCCACGGGAAATATCCCCCTAGTCACATGACGTAGAACCACATTTAAATGCCTTAATGTTGTCATTGTATAAGGCTGACATTTTGGCATAAATTGAATTGCACGATATCGACATCCGCTTTTCAAGGGAAAAATAAATTCTCTTCGTATACAATAGACTCACTCAACGTTGGCATCTGACTGTACCGACGGAAGCTCAAGTTTACCGATGGGGATATTTCAGGGGGGCACCGGCCCCTGGACCCCTGGGTTCGCCACTGAGCACGGTATCAAATCCACGCCAAAATACAGTCGCTCACACCAGGCCGTGAAAGCCGTGAACCGCGTAACGTATTTTTGAAGGTACCACTCTCTTTTTTTAAAGTTTGGAGCAAATCAGCAAATGGTCACAAGTCACTAATAGGTATATCAAATAAGGTGGGATCGTTTCAAAAAATCCTTAAAATCGTGATACGTGTCTCTATTTTAAATAGAAGTTGTCAAAAAAACATAACATTTTTGGTATCATATTAAAGACAATTTATCCAGCTACCGAATAAAAAAAGAATTAAAGCCACATGTTTAGCAACAGTGAAGTTATCAATCTAAACGTCGAGTGAGTCAAGGGTGGGAGCGTTGGATGAGGAGCCGGTGGATGAGGCGCCCATAGGTTTGTACACAAAATAGCGGAAAACTAGAACTTTTGAAATTGATGCCATTTTAAAAGTATACATAGGAAAGTTTTCAAACTTCTCATAATGTATTAATAACATGTGCCTGCTACTATGCATACTAATATTGAATTGTTATCTAGACATTCTCTACTAGAATATGATGTTCAATTCAGGGAGTGTTTTAATGTAAAAAATACAAAGTTTTATTCATTTTATTGATTAAACAATGGCCAAATCGCAGTCTCTCTATTTCATTTGTGTGACTCTTCGGTCCTTTTCTACCCTGGGTAGTAAAACATTTAACTAAAAAAGCCAGAAGTGTTTCTTCACAGAATTGTTCATAGATTTATGAAAAATTTGCTATTTAGACCTATTTTGGACCACCCTGTATTCAAAATAAAAGGAACTTTAACGATATTCATGTAGTTCATTTTGATAACCATTTTCTTTTGAATTAAATGGTCCATGCTAACTAAATTTCATAGAATATTATATACAAACATTCATTTTATGCATTATTTCATCATAATTTTAGACACCCTGTACTTTTCCTGTGTACATTTTAGGCAAATGATTCTTAGCAAATTTGGTAGCACCTTCTGCGGTTGTTCTGATTTTTGTGACTATTTTCAGCTAAACCCTAATTGTACAAACTATCAAACTATTTTGTGAGGAGCAAAAACGATCAAATTGTTTATGTTCCACCCTGTAAAAATTGTACACACCCTGTATAATTTGATTCTTTTTTGCAAAAATAAAAACCTTGAATCTTAAGCTTTCCAACAATATATAGTTTGTGGGTCATTAAGTATGTAAAACTTTAAGTTTTGTCCCGTTTAATCAGAATTGGTGCATTTCTCAACATTATTAGAAGTGAAACATTTTTTTGGACCAGTTTGTGACTTCTGACCAAATACAAATATCGGTCGTATAGGAAATAAGAAAATCGATTCAAGGACATATTAGCCGATTGGCTTCTTATTTACATAACAATTGGCCTTTGCAAATCATGTTCATTGATAGACTAGCTAGGGTCTCCATAGTTCAATTGAACGGAATAGTCAACACAATATATTTATAGGGTATTCTTTATCGCAGTGAAATTGCAAAAGAAAAGAAAAATATCATTCAACATTCAATAAATATTGCAAACGATATGCAATCCTGTCAATTTCTAAAAATAAAGTGTAAATAACAAACAGAAAAAAGTATAACAATCCTAGGATTCGAACCACTGACCTCATGATTATGAAGCCGGCGCTTTGCCGACTGAGCTAATGAAGACTACACATAGATATTTAGAAAATAAAATACATAAAGTTCAAAATACGAATATCACATGAATCGGGGCAAAAATGCGGGCTAAAATGCTTTATATTTCGATTATTGTGCGTTTTTAACATAGGATTATCGCTCAAAAGTTGATTATATGCTGAAGGAGATTGTAATTCTGATTTCATTATAATGCATAACACTACTTTTCGAAACGATTCTAGACACCTTAGTATTTCGTTCGTACATAAAATGTTGGCCATTACGTTTTTTCAATTGGAATTCGGCGCGGCAAATCTATTGCACCATGGGTATTATTACATGGAAACACGGAGACTCAGATACGTAGGGAGTCATGTGATTTTTGTCCAGGACAAACACTTGAGATGTACACGCCCCTTTAAGCTTTTTTGGTACCAGGAAGGTAGCTTCAAAAAATTACCAGCCCGACAAGAAATTCACTTGCCCAAATTTGTTTCTCGATTAGGCCTAATTTTTTTTTTTATACAAATTGAACAAAGTATTAATGTTTCTGACTGTTTGCTTTCATTTCGGCTATTTTAAGTCCCCAAAGCAAGTGATTTCAACAACAACAAAAAACAAAAAATCCTGACCGACCTACCCTCTTTGTTTTTGTCATGTTATGTTAGGCCAATCAAACTCTTTTCTTTTTAGGCCTTACACAGATGTTGGTCATGTTTCATTATCATAATTCATATCGTGTTTTTGTTTGAAAAGTTTCTTCATCACTATCATCGCTATAAATTATTATTATTCAGGCTCAGAATGTCAACGCAAATCTGCAAATTGATTTGCGTAAAGATAATTGGAAAATTAAATTTACGCGAACCTACCAAACATGCCAAAATGTGGGCCAAAAATATGCTTCAACGCACACGGAAAAGTACAAAATTAATTACCGTTCGTTGAAAATAAAAATAATAATGTTAGATCCCCAGGCTTTCTCATTATTTCCATTCACTTTTGTATAATGCCTGGGGTATGTTGTACTGTTTTATGCTGTTTTTTTTTTTTTGTTAAAGGAAATCCTGCGCTCAGATACGTAACTTATTATTGTTTGAAAGTTCATCAGGATTGAGATTTACGATGAAAGAATTTTGAATTTTCTTTTAACAAATCCAAATTTAATCACTATTTATCGATGTTTCACAACCTACATGTACTTCTCTGGTTGTTTCTTCAGGAATGATGATGTTTTAGATCCATGCATCATCATTCCTGAAGAAACAACCAGAGAAGTACATATGTAGGTAATTGTGAAACTTCGATAAATTGTGAGTAAATTTAGATTTGTTAAAAGAAAATTCAAATTCTTTTTTCGTAGTATTATAAATATTATACTGACCACATCGGTAGGTTAAAAAGTTTTTAAAGTGCAGAGTTAAGACAAAACCTGTTGCTGATGAGGCGGTTTTAGTAACGATGACATCACAATATTGGGTATGGCTATCCCATCAGCACTTTCGACACTCGGCATTTTCGACACGGACATACCAGGCGCGAATTTCAAAATATCACTGGTTGGGGGGTGTGCCGTTTAAATTTTATGAATCATTAAAGTTCTGTGTTCAATTACAGGTCAATATACAAGATAATTGTTTTTCTACCATATTATAATTACTAATTGGTTTTATGTTCTCCTTTAAAGGTGTATGTTCCGATCACATTTTTTTTGCTATGACCTCCGTGCTATTGGCACATTTTAGTTGTGTACTGGATTTAAATGTTGTTAAAAGATTATATGCTCGTAGTCGTAGAAAGATGGGAGTTAAGTTTCGTCATCGTCCAAAGGGAGACAGATAGAGCATAATAGTCAGCCAGCAAGAATCCGTGCACCCAAAATGACCACATTTCCTGGCAAATAACCATATTCTTGCTGATCATCCGACCGATAACCACCATTTTGACACCAAATCAATTGGATCAATTGCGGATAACAACAAATAGCGGCGTATAACTAAAATCTTCTGCTGGGTTGTCCACTAGATAACTAGTTTATTTTTCTTATTTCTAACGCTGTAGTTAGCCTTTAATTGCAATAAATTGTCAACAATCATGGAAATGTTTGCGAGGTACAGAGTCGTAGTCGCGTCTTTTGGCACTAATCGCGACTATGACTAATAGCGACCAGGCCGTGCAAGCCTAGTGCATTTGCATTAGAACTACCGGCCGATTGGTCAGAAAGATAGATACATGGGCAATTCCACGCGTTGCGGAATGACATTTACACACAAAAATCCACTTTCTTTTGGGTGTAAAACCCAGAGATTTGTAGTTACTCCCCATTTTACAACTTTATTTGATAATAGCGATTGATACTCAAAAAATAAACCTAGGGAAAAAATTAAACTGCGCTTCCAAGTATCCTAATTTGCATATGCAAATTTGCGTTGCGGAATGACGCAGACGATTGGTGTTTTTTTTACATGTTTACACAAAGTGAAAACTCTGTGAACTTTTTAGAGTGTATCATTATTGAAGTTACTTTTTAGAAGGTTTGAAGTGTTAGCTAACTGACAAAAGCATTTTCATAAAACTTAATCATCAGTTAGGATCTCTAGTAGGTCATCAAAAAATAAAAGTAGGTGTTGCGGAATGACGTTGCGGAATGACAGTGAATTTGTGTGCAAAACCCCATAGAGAAAAGAAAAAAACATGTTTTTATGCTTTAATATGCATAAAAAATAAAAGAAGGAGTAATCAGTGGCATTTCATATGTTACAAATTCGTGAATACAAGTAACCCAACTATTTTCACATTGAAATCATCATTTACAGGTAAAGTAGCCATGATTTTGTGATAAAGTTGCCGAATTCAACAGCTTGCACATCAAAGTTGCCTAATTCAGCAAATTATGAGTTTTCATCAATTTTGAAACTTTTTTAGAAGTTTAGAGTCCATATTTGAATGAATTATCATAAATAAGGATGATCTTATACCAAGTACACAAAAATATCACAATTTGCTCAATAAATTGCCTAAATATAGGGATTAATACCTTTGTCATTCCGCACCGTCATTCCGCAACACGTCATTCCGCAACGCTCGTTAGGGCTATTAATTAACAGAATTTTCCAATTTTTTTTTTATCATTGTGAAGCATGTCAATTGTGTGCAGAGAAAAAATAGTTAAATGAAAATAGGGTACATTTTTTTTCTTGCTATCCTAAAAAATTGTACTTTTGCGTTGCGGAATGACATGAGATTATGCAATGCATACTAATTACCTGGATTAACGAGGCTAATCGGCCGTTGATCAAAATTAAATTTATATCAAAACTTTTCCCATCAGTACCACTATTGTGCCTGACATTTATTTAAACATCATACCTATGTGTCTAAAAGATATGGAATAAATAAAAACAAGCCTTTTCACTGATTTTGTAAGCTGCAAATATGCAAATTTATGCTAATTAGCTAGTTTATACATCAAAAAACATAGTATCGCTAAACAAACTAAAAATTCCTGAACTTTGGACTCTTGCCTACATTATAGGCATAGAATTAAACTTTGGATGCACATTTGAAATTTTGGCTATTTGGTTGACATTTGCTTGGAATTGCCCACATAATTTATTACACCAATCAGAGACAGCGTTTAGAATAATTGTAACCCTGATAAAGATTGGAGTGAAATATTTTAATTAGCTATTCAATTGAGTATATCTTGCAATAAACCAATCAGAACCACTGTAAGATAGACAGGTAGACCCCAGGGGGTTAATTGTTAAGGTCTCCTAAAATTAGTTCGACATGTTTTGATGTGAATGCTAAATGTTTTTATTTGTTACAGAGCGAAGTTGTTGGATGTTTGACTGTGGTGAAGGCACACAAGTACAACTTATGCGGAGTCAATTGAAAGCAGCCCGACTCTCAAAAATCTTCATAACACATCTACATGGCGATCATCTATTTGGATTGCCTGGTTTAATGTGTACAATAAGCCAAGGTTAGTTCTAACTAAAACCCTAAGTCCTCCTAACTTGTCAATGGGGTTATTTATTTACTGAATGCCACAAGCACAAAGCCCACAAAAGTCACAAAACACAGGTCACTGATTTACTCCATGCAAATGCCCCAAATTGCCACAGGGCCTTTTGGAGCATTCAGTAATTCACCCTATGTATAGCACAGATATCATGTGTTGGTTTATTGCAATTTGTTTATATTTATTGCAATCGGTTTATATTGTGTATCCAGGCAGGGAACTTGGGCAGGGTGACTAAACTTAAATTTGATGATCGCAATTATTTTTATTTTGTCAAGATTTGATTTTTACCCAAATGTTTAAATTATTAATTATTTTCTGCTATTAAAGGCATATTATGTGATCTTTTCCAGAGAGCGCCCTCTATTCATGATTTTTTTAGAAAGTAGATTTTCTTGCAGATTTACATTTCCGATCATAAATCATACATGCATTCCAAGTTACAGAGCGATACGATTCCTAATTACCTCAAAATCATGGTTTTAGAGTGAATTTAGAGTGAAAAATATAAACTGTCGGGATTCCGACAGTTTATTTTCACTCTAAAACCATGATTTTGAAGTAATTAAGAATCGTATCGCCCTGTAACTTGGAAGAAAATCTGCTTTCTATTTTTTTTTCGATGTTGAGGGCGTTCCCTGGAAAGATCACATAATATACCTTTAACATACTAAAGACATTTAGTGGAATTGACATTTACCAATTTTGTCTTGACATGAACCATGACAGCCGCGGTCTGTCAGTAATATGTATTTTTCAGCAATTAAAAATCAAAAATGGTGGACTGACCCGACCTTAAAATTGTTGGCACTTGTTGGTACAATTTTGTTAGGCATATGTGATGCGATCTGTGAAAACCAGCCACATGGTGGCATTTTTCATATTGGAGATATTTATATCATAAGAAAGCTAAAACTGTGCTGATTACAGAACTGTTTCGATCATTTTTCTACGATCACTACAAAAAAAGTTATGAGTGAATGATGATTGTGATGTCACCAAAAGCTACAAAACAAGAAATCATGAAAATAGGCCAAAAAAGATACATAATTCAATATAATAACATTATAAGGTTAATAATAAAAGTGACTTAAGTAAGTTTGTCAAGGTGATATTTCATGAAAGATGATGACACAAAGTACTGGAAACTAATTTTCTTTAAAAAAATCTAAAAAAAGAAAAAGTTTTTTTATTTTTTATTTTTTTATTTTTTCTATTTTACCCATAATCCCTAGTTCACATTTTGCGACATCCGATGGGTTTTCTCAGATCGCATCACATATTCAGACAGGCTCATTCATGAATATTCAAGGTTACATTATATTACGAGTTTATGTACCATGCGAGTGATGGGACAAACAGTTAACGACGGATTAAATAAAAACAATCATACTGACACTGGAGTTAATTATCCAACTCCAGTTAGTTCCAACATGTGATGAATTTTCTTGGGTCATATAATCGAAATCTATTTTTACTTTGAAACCAACAGAGATTCAAAATCTACTGGCGTTCGTGTTCACCGTTGTCTGACCATATCGTCAGCCTGCTTCGATAATTGCCTAACTCATTTTTTCTAGTTTTTAGAAAACAACAAAAATATGAAAAGTGAGTTAGGCAATTATCAAAGCAGGCTGACGATATGTTGAATAGCACCATGAATAGTGCAGGTGAATTCCAACAGGAGTAGTAACTGTTGGACAGAATTAGGTTGGGATATACCTTTCAGTGAAATGTGGCTTGTTATAGGCCTAGCCGCCTAATAAAAGTTAATAACCCATTTTAAACATTTTACATAATTATTACAATCTGCCTAAACTCATAATGCTGACTTGGGCAAAATTGAAATTGTGCATTTATCAACACTTTTGATTGGTCAATGACTTAGGTAGTCTATTATTACAGCATGTGCATAATGTGATGAAGTCATGATTTATTCAAAAAGCTCAATTTTCGCTGAAAAGTGAGTTAGGCAATTATCGAAGCAGGCTGACGATATTCAAACATATTGTTCATTTCATCAGGTTTTACAGAACCCAACAAAGATGCTGTAATGATGGTGTATGGCCCAGTTGGTTTACGTAAATATCTGCGTGTGAATTTAGAACTTTCCAGATCAGAACTCAGCTATTCTTACGTCGTCCATGAATTAGTCTCGTCTGATGAAGAGTTACCGCATGATTGGGAGGTTTGTAATTAGCTATAGATCTAATTATTGTACTGTACACCTTGAGTGGAAAATCTATTGTCGAGAAATTTGAGCATTTTGTCATTAATTAGTTTGTATGGAGCGCCATTAGATCGTTCATTTGGAAGCCATTAATCTAGATGAACTATTCCGAATTGCAAATGAGAACACCCCTACATACCATAATACTATTGAACATAATACTATTAATTATCCCCTGTTTGTTCATGCAATAAGAACCCAAAACATTAATATTTTTCGTATTGCATGAGAACACAGGGGATAACGAATTTATCATTCAGTTAGGGCTGTCGTCGAGATCTTTTTTTCATGTCGACATGTTGCTATTTTACAATCTCGATATCGATATGATGTCGACATTTTATGAACCAAACACTATTAAAAGTATCATGCCGATCGTCACCACAAAAGGTCCATTGTACTAAGATATCACTGCAGTGTCATCAATAGCGCTATGTCAATGTACACAAGTTCAAAACCATTACTTATAAATATAAACATAATAGTTAATTTGCCGTTAAAATACGTTAAAATTTTAATAGGGTTGATGCGATTAGTGAACTTTGTGGATGTTTAGAACTTACACAGCCTTCATATAAAAAATTGTAAAATAAAAAATATATCGACATACCAATTTGGATATCGACATGTCGGAATTTATAGTGATATCGATATAATGTCGATATAGTCCATGTCGATGACAGCCCTACATTCAGTAGGCATGAATTTAGGTAAACAATTGTTAGAGTGCATGATGAAAAAATAAAATATTACTTATGGACTACGAAAACAAAAACCCTGTTCTATACGGGCAAACAGACCTCTAAGGTACATTACTGTCAGTCAGTCGGGCGTTTTGTTTGTTTTTTAAAAAAAATAGGAAATGGAGAATTGTCAATAAATTTCAAAATTTGAATTTGAAAAATAATCCCCCCCCAAAAAAAAATTGTCCATAAAAGTTCACCATTTTTTTCTAGAATTTTCATTTTTGTCCTCAAAAAATTGGAAAAAAGAATTTTGTTTTAAAAAAATAACTGAAAATGTTTTAGTTGATTTTGGTGATTTTGGTGAAGAAAAAAATATTTAATAATTTTTTTCTAGAATTTACATTTTTTTTCTCAAAAAATTGGGGAAAAATGTGAAAAAAGAGTTTTGTTTTAAAAAAATGTCCGAAAATGTTTTTGTTGATTTTGTTTAGAAAATTTGAAACAATGGGTCAGTTGGACTTTACCTATTTGTTGGCATCTTTGTTTCAGAGGTTCAGTGTTGTACAATACATCATAATAAAGCGTGATAAATAACTCTGTTACAGAGCTGTATGATACAACTTTTTTGTATCATACCGCAATGATTTCGTATCAAACAGAGAGCTTCACATCGTAAAGAGATCGGTATGATACGGAAATATCCTCTTTGGCTGTTAACCAATGAAATAACAGTATTCATGTCTACTGAATGATAAATACATGAACATGGACATAGTATCAGTTACATACCTTATTATATTAGGTGAGTCTTTAAATAACAAGTTTTTAAATTATTGAATAGAGTCACAACATCTGATATTTAGAGGTAATGAATTCCAAAGAGTGGGTGCCGTTACAAATCACTTTGATAGTGAATAGATTTATCATTCTTTAATCATTATACTTTGCATATTGTTTGATTTTTGAAGACTTGGCATCCTGATCATAAAGAAGCGTCACCACGACATCCCAGTGAGTTGGAAGGAGGAATCAATATTGAGGCAGATGAGATGGGAAGGTGGAAATTGTGAGTACCTATGTTTGTCATTTCTGATTTATTATAGAGTTTATCTTTCTATAGTTTAATCAGTTCCAAATTGGCAAGAAATACATGTATGTGGTATTCATCTCTCTGCGTGCAAGAGTAACCAAAGCGTATGTGGGCTAATTTGGCAATGTTTTTCCAATGCGCCAGTTGTGCCATGTGAACGTTTTTGCACGCCCATGCTCTTCCTTCTGAATTTACTCGCTGCTGTTAGCAGGTTGGCCAATTTCAAACTAACCACTGAACTATAGAAAAACCGAAATGACTAGCCGCTAGCGAAATAATGCAAAAATGGGCGACGATGTTTCAGTATGTTTTTAAAAAATGTCATAATCTGTTGCTTGCTTGCTTGGTACGCATCCATCATGTCTGACAGTTCATGTCTTTCGTGATGGCTCTCCACTATTGTCGGTCAGCAGCTAGTTTGTATACCACTGGTAGAGGTTGTCCAACAAGATTCTTGATTCTGTCAATCCACCTTGTCCTAGGTCGTTTTCTTGAGCTCTCAATCTCGAGGCAGTTGTCTTAATGTCTGGCTATGTGTCCGAAGTAGCCGAGAGTCCGGCGATTGATTGAATCAAGTAGTAAATTCTTCACACCAATATCATGTGGAACGCCAGGGGTGTACTTTCGGCGCGAATCGATTCGCGTAAAGATTCTTTTTTTCTTTTTTAAAACTTTTTAATATATTTTTTTACAACTTCTTTTCTTCTTTTTAAGTCCAAAACAGGACCTTAGATGACTGGTATTTACCCCTTAGTCAACAGACATGCTAAATTTGGAAGTAATGCAAGCCTTATAGCCTTATTCTTGATATTATTTTAATTAATTTTAAGAAGTGTTTGATTCAATTTGTGTACTATTATTTTCTAAGTATACAATAGTACAATCAATGTTTAAAATGCGGAATTTAAATTCAGTAAAAAGGATTCTCGCAAAAATATTCTGCGAGAATCCATTTGCGAGAATCCATAAATTCCTCTGCGAGAATCCATTTGGATTCTCGCAGGATGTCGCGAAAGTACACCCCTGAACGCTACAGGCAACCCAGGGAATTTTGAGCATTTTCCGCCAGCACCAGAGTTCAAATGCAATTTCACAGTCATGATCTGTAGAAAAAAATTTAAAAATGTAAAAAATAAATAATATAAAATTAGAATAATTTGGAAAGAATAATGGGCCGGTCGGGCCTGTAGAACATGGTTGGATTGGATGGTGTTGCGTTACTACTAGATTCACTATGATGGTGTGAGACTTCCCTTTTCAGCTGATTTCACTGTTGCCAGGGTGCAATATATCCGGTATCACATAGCGAAATGCTACACAATTTTGAGTGAAGATTTGCTAATCAATTTCCCAATTGTATCGCATACAGATGTGATGAAATGCTACGCAATATTTGGAATTGCTACACAAATAAAATAGTATATATTGCACACTGACCAGCCCTCAAATTAATCGAAGGCACCGAAGGCAACTGCCGTCGGTGCCCCACCTAGTTGCCTCGATGCCCTCAACTTCTGGCTGTTTTTACTCCATTGAAAAGTACATAATTGCCTTGTGCCCCTTTCAAATTGCCTGAAATTGCCATGTTCTTTTCATTTCTTAATTTGAGGGCTGACACTGACCGTTGTTGTTTTGTAGTAAATGCCAACATTTTAGCCTTTTTGTTTTATTTTCAGCCCACTTTTTGTGTTTTTACCCCAATTTTACGCTGTTTGTCAGCGTTTAATATCTTCCTCATTTTTTGTGTGCGACTACTCACACCCCTGCACTAACAAACCAATGGTATCAACATTTGTTTCAGAACAGAAGATGATAGGTTTATTGTCTGGGCAGCACCCATCAGTCATCGTATACCATGCTTTGGATATGTCATACAACAGAAACCTGTGGTCGGAAAGTAAGTTTTGATTCTTGTCATGCTACACAGGCCTCAAATTACAAATCTTTGAGGGCACTCATTTCAAGGCCAATGAATGCACACCTGGGGGTGGGGGTGCGTACTCACTTAATACGGTATACGGGTATGAGGCTGTCATGTGATTGTGATCGCCCAAAAGGTGATCATGTGACAAGTGGAGGGAAGTAAACACTACGCTGAATGAAGGGGTCGTGATGACCTCGAAAGCTACAGAGTTCAACAACCATGGTTCGAAAAAGGTATCTTAATTAATCCTTAAATCACGATCGAACCCAATATCAGTCTACATGTTGTTATTTATGTCAGGCCTCGAAATAAGGGGGCCATCGGGCAAGCCTTTTGTTAAGCAGGTCTTGACCAGGAGCTACTTTTTACTATTTTGACGAAAAAAGGCTCCTAGTCAAGTGGTCCTATACTTTGTGCAAAGTTTGGAAAATACTAGGAGCCAAAACTTGGCAACTAGTGGGTAAAACACTCCTGGGTGCCCGCTTGCCAAAAGGCTTGCCCTAAGGTCAAAAGCCCGCAAAAGTTGGTGAGGACTGTGATATTTCTATTGTACAGGTCTGCGGACCCGTACAGATCATGCCAGTTGCAGCAGTGGACTTTTTTTAACTTACCTAGAGGTCCAACAAAAAGAGCCTTTGGATGTGCTAAAAGTGGTTTATAGAAAATTTCACAAAGCATAGGGACCAAATAAATCACATGTAGATGTAGAAGTTTTAATTCATTTTAAAAGATTTTGTACACAAATTTGGACATTTGCCAACAATTTCAGTGCATATTCCTGTATATTTTGACAACTTTCGATCTTTTTCAGCCAAAATGTATTGGTACGGACAGCCTGTCTCCCATCAAATAGTTTGTACATTTCTGCTCTATTTTACCATATTTCGAAGAAAGCTTTTAATTTGTAATGTTAGTACCACCCAAAACATTACGGTTGAGCCACAGAAATGTTATTTTGATGATGGAAATGTACCAAAAATAGGTAGTATTTCGATAGCACCAACCTCCAAACTTGGATGCATTATATTTAATAAGCTTAATTTGCATATGCATTGACATTGCACTACAGTGCCTTTTATGTTGTTATATGTATTATGAAATTGAAAAACAGCCAAATCGTGCAAAATTTCATATTTATTTTGAATCCTTGAAAATTATTGAGGACCCTTGGAATTTCAAAGGCAAGGGCCCACCGGACCATTTGATTTGTTTTCTTATTTCGAAGCCTGATATGGGCAATTCCACGCGTTGCGGAATGACATTTACACACACAAATCCACTTTCTTTTGTTCTTTTGGGTGTAAAACCCAGAGATTTGTAGTTACTCCCCATTTTACAACTTTATTTGATAATAGCGATTGATACTAAAAAAATAAACCTAGGGAAAAAATTAGACTGCGCTTCCAAGTATCCTAATTTGCATATGCAAATTTGCGTTGCGAAATGACGCAGACGATTGGTGTTTTTTTACATGTTTACACAAAGTGAAAACTCTGTGAACTTTTTAGAGTTTATCATTATTGAAGTTACTTTTTAGAAGGTTTGAAGTGTTAGCTAACTGACAAAAGCATTTTCATAAAACTTAATCATCAGCTAGGATTTCTAGTAGGTCATCAAAAAATAAAGGTAGGTGTTGCGGAATGACGTTGCGGAATGACAGTGTGAATTTGTGTGCAAAACTCCATAGAGAAAAGAAAAAACATGTTTTTATGCTTTAATATGCATAAAAAATAAAAGAAAGAGTAATCAGTGGCATTTCATATGTTACAAATTCGTGAATACAAGTAACCCAACTATTTTCACATTGAAATCATCATTTACACCAGGTAAAGTAGCCATGATTTTGTGATAAAGTTGCCGAATTCAACAGCTTGCACATCAAAGTTGCCTAATTCAGAAAATTATGAGTTTTCATCAATTTTGAAACTTTTTTAGAAGTTTAGAGTCCATATTTGAATGAATTATCATAAATAAGGATGATCTTATACCAAGTACACAAAAATATCACAATTTGCTCAATAAATTGCCTAAATATAGGGATTAATACCTTTGTCATTCCGCACCGTCATTCTGCAACACGTCATTCCGCAACGCTCGTTAGGGCTATTAATTAACAGAATTTTCCAAATTTTTTTTGATCATTGTGAAGCATGTCAATTGTGTGCAGAGAAAAAATAGTTAAATGAAAATAGGGTACATTTTTTTTCTTGCTATCCTAAAAAATTGTACTTTTGCGTTGCGGAATGACATGAGATTATGCAATGCATACTAATTACCTGGATTAACGAGGCTAATCGGCCGTTGATCAAAATTAAATTTATATCAAAACTTTTCCCATCAGTACTACTATTGTGCCTGACATTTATTTAAACATCATACCTATGTCTAAAAGATATGGAATAAATAAAAACAAGCCTTTTCACTGATTTTGTAAGCTGCAAATATGCAAATTTATGCTAATTAGCTAGTTTATACATAAAAAAACAAAGTATCGCTAAACAAACTAAAAATTCCTGAACTTTGGACTCTTGCCTACATTATAGGCATAGAATTAAACTTTGGATGCACATTTGAAATTTTGGCTATTTGGTTGACATTTGCTTGGAATTGCCATATATGTTATATGTTATTTTATGAAAGCTTTTATTCATGATCAGATTTTTAAAAATTATTAACTTTATCATTACAGATTGGATGTTGATCTACTCAAGGCTAAGGGTGTTCCACCAGGTCCCCTGTATGGCAAGCTCAAAGCTGGAGAAACAGTCACTTATAATGGTATTACTGTACAGCCAGAAGATGTCGTGGGACCACCGAAACCTGGGAAGAAAATAGGTTTGTTCTATAGTATAGGATTTAAGATATGATAGTTGAAATTTAGCCTTAAAGGAAATCAGATATGTAGCATTATTATTATACAGACCACTTCTGTAGGTTAAAGGTTTTTAAAAGTACCGCGTAAAGACGAAATCGGCTTTAGAAAGAAAAACAGTCACATAGACGTCGCCATATTGATCAAAGCTATGACTAAACAGTTACGAGATGTCCGCATCTCTGTTTAATGTATTGATATTATTGATTTATGCATTGAACTCCTGCGTGATACCGTCCAGCGACCTGTTGCTGATGAGGCAGTTTTAGTGACGATGACATCACAATATATTGTGATGTCATCGTCACCAAAATCCCAACAGCACTCTCGACACAGACAACCGGGCGTGAATTTCAAATAATCACAGGTTGGGGATGTGCAGTTTAAATTTGTTTACTTGAACATTTAGTCTATGCTGGTCAGAGACAGTTGTGTTTTTTAACTTGTCCTATACCTAGTGAAAGGAATGTTTTATCATTCCGAAACGTCAGTCCCCATGTTGTTGTGTTGTTTCTTTTGCCTTTTAAATGTCCCATCCTTGGATGTTGTCATTGCACACCTTTTTTAGTCATTTCAATATTGAACAATATAGTTCTGTGTTCAATAAAAGTGGTCAATACACATTAGATAATTATTTTCCTACCATAACGCATGGTTTAATGAATAGAAGGGTATTCCTTTAGGAATCAGGGAATATGATGAATAGAAGCTTAGACTTTTATTTTAATTTTTTTTGATTTATTGTGAGATGGGCTTTTTTATATTTTCCAAGACAATTTATTTCATATCTAGAAACTCGAAAAACCAACAAGAGATATGTTTTGATGTGATAGGTTTTCATGCTTTTTTATCACGCAGAAGACAAGATGTAAAACACAGACAGCCCCATATGCTGGATAATGGCTGTGTATGATGATTATGCTATTTCCACGCAAAATAACATTTCCCTTTTGGCTGAAGGTTTTGAATTATAACGTACAACTCGTCATATGAGTGACCTTAGTAATGTTATCAGCATCAGTGCTCCAGGCCTCACATTTTAGTTGTGTTAAAACAGGAATTTGTGTCAGATTATATGTCAAATATAAACTTGGGACTTGAAAAACACTTTGTGCTATCAGGAATTTTTGTGTCTACTGAATTTGTATTTGGAGCAATTGTATTTTTGTTTCATGTTTATGAGAATCAGGACTCAAACCTTTTTTTTTAATCAATCGCGATACAATTCCATATCATGTTTAATTTCAGTATATTTTATTTATTTATTTATTTATTTGTTTGAATACCCCTTTAAAACAGCGGCACCCGTCTACCCGACAGTGCGTTCATATACAGAAAAGCACGAGATTAATACACAATATATTAAAATGTGCTTATTTTATTTTGATATTCTATTTTCTAGTAATTCTCGGTGACACAAAGGATTCATCCCAGATGGCGCCCATAGCAACCGATGCAGATATAATGATTCATGAAGCCACATTAGAAAATGAACTAGAAGAAGCCTGTATAGTCAGAGGGCACTCCACACCAGGTAACATATTATTTTCCTTTTCAGTATCATCATCTCTCTCAAGATAATAACTCTTAACTTGGTGTTTAACTGGGATAACCGTTTTGGAAGAGAAAACACCAACAAAATCACCAGAGACCGACCGGGAATAGATATATGGGCTCGGTTAAAAACGTTACGAAAACCATCCTTACATGTGCTTGTAGATAGGCTTTTAGAAATAGTGTTTTTTTAAGGATTCAGGGGGGGGGGGGGGGTGGTTATATTATGGTTCATGAAACGGGGTTAGAGTTAATAAAACGCACACAAAAAAAGAGATTTTTTGTTGTTGATACCAACCCTAATCCCCTAAACAGGTTTTTAACCGAGATCACAATTTTGGAAGAGAAAACACTAACTAAATTGCCGGGGACCAGCCGGAATCGATCCGGGTTCCCTCCGCATGTTAGCCTGCCGTCCCTCCCACTAAGCCACATCCTTTAGCTATATGTACTCGTTCACGCAGTATGCCGCGCCCACTATATAGGCTTGATTGATTATGTAATTGAAATCAGTCTGCATATGTGCTTGGAGATAGACTTAGAAGTAGTATTTTTAGCACTGAGGGGGTTATGGTTAAGATAAGAATAAGAAGACCGGGAACAATCTACCCTATCTAGTTTTACTTGGATACTTTCAAAGTGGATACTTATTTTTTCATTTTGCAAACTGTAACAAATACATTATACAATTTTAAAAACCGTATAAAGCTCAAAACTCATTCTAAATTTCTGTTATTTTTCTACAGGAATGGTTGGCAAGTTTGCAAGGAGTCTTAATGTTACGCAACTCATACTAACACATTTCAGTCAACGATATAAACCTATTTCACATGCTTGCCAGGTTAGTTACATTTGTAAGACGATTTTATTGGTTTCTTACAATACGAAGAGAAAACTATAACACAACTTGGTTACATTTCGTCGCCATTACCAATGATGTTCTGGCACTTTATTAACGTAAAAGATGCTCCAAATAATACATAATATTACGATGAAAAACGACGAGAAATAATATAACGTGACTGCAGTCAACGGATACAAAACGTGGAAGAGAGATAATGTCTATTCTCAAAGCCGCTCGTCAATTCGGCGCTCAGCTGTGATTGGTTCATGGTTATTCACATCTGATTACTGATGGTCTCAAATTAATATAAAAGATACAAGGCAAATTATTGCCATTGTATATACTTGGACCATAGCATTATTTATGCGGGGGTATTTTTGCATCCCACGCATTTATATGTGATGCGATCAAGCAAAATGAGTCTGAAGTTGAAAATATACCATTTTTAGTTTTCTACTATAACCCTCTCCCCAGAGGCACCTTTTCCAAAGAACTTTTTCGCGGCCAAATAGCGAGGGGGAAAAAGTGCCCCCACTCCTCCGGAGCTCGAACCCCGGACCTCTTGGTTCAGAGGCAGACGATCTACCGCTAGGCTACGGGGGGAATTCATACATGGCGGAGTATATTCCGCCCTGTATATACCCTGGGGCCATTATTTCATCGAAAAACTGCCGAGCCAGGTGACACACCGCATCGTAGTAATTCGTAGTACTCAAGAGTGTTAGGGTTAATGTTTTGGCCATTTGCAATGCAACACTTGGCAAAAAAACACCCTTGTTTGGTTATATCTCAAAATCAATATTTGATACAATTTTTTTTTAGCTTGATCATATCACGTATAAAATAGGTAAATGATGATAAATTCCCAGGTTTGTGATATACTGATGCACACTGTGAGGGTTTAGTGCAACAAAGGGCTATCTGCATTTCGGTCATTTTAAGAAAAAGGGAATTAAAAATTCACATCATATTGTCACCTATATGGTTTTGACAAGTTAAAAGAAATGCTATTCAAACCTTTTTGATTAGGTGAATTTACTATTTTCTCATAATTAGGTTCCTGATCTTGTGCGGATCATTTTGATAC
>CM069456.1:3157297-3286603 GCA_035610835.1 Ophiura sarsii
GAAGCAACACTTTTTTGAAAATATTTCCTAATTGATTTGATTTTAATTGATGCCACTTATAATTTTAATCCTACTAGTTAGGCCCTATTTAAAAATAGTAAACAATTTGATAAATTCATAACCACCACTCCACTATAAGCCATCAAAATGTCGTAACGCGTGTTACCGAACTCATATTCAGTAAAACGTGCTAAAACCTTAATTTTTTTAGAGTTAGTTATCACTATTTATGGTTTATATGTTAGTTCCATTGTCAAAGTCAAACTTAATTTTGATTATGAATTAAATAAATAATATAAAGCTAGTAAATTATGGATGGACAAAATGTAACGCGTGTTACCGTAACACGTGTTACCGACTATTTTGCAATTTACAAAAAAGTGAGAACTTAAATTCTTGTTATTATTCTAGTATTATAAACCTTGGGTAGGTACTTGCTCATAGTAGTGACCAATTGATTGCAGGTAGGTTAGTTTAAATACACAAGCAAAACAAAGTTGGATTTTGTTTAGTGCGTCTTTTTTCGTAACGCGTGTTACAGAGCGGTCTTACATTAACATGAGCTGATATTTCATATTGGTGTTAGCATGAGGATTTAGCCTTAAGTCTTGGGTATTACAGTACAAAAGATGTAAACTTCATTCAGACTACTTTTACAGTTATAGAGGGGAGAATAAAGAATGGCGCCCTAAAATGTAACGCGTGTTACCATGATCGCCCATATATGGGCAACAAGGTGAAAATAAGACAGAACTGTTTCTCCCAGAGAGTTGTTAACCTATGGAATAGGCTCCCAAGCTGTATCGTCCATGCAAAAACAACCAACGGTTTCAAGAATGCGATCGACTCTTTCCTGGTTTATCCTTGGTGTAAGACAGCACGAAACTAACCTACATGTAGCACTAAACCCTCTATTGAGGGATTAAAGGATTATAGGCCTACAGCTTTAATCCGTAATAGGTCCCTGGACACTAGTCTAACTTTAAAATACATGAAATATCTTACACCAAGGATACACCCTCTTTCCTGGAAAAGCACATCAACAAATATGACTACTCACTTGCCCTTTCCGACCGACCGACCCAAATTTTTGGAAATCTAGGGTCGCTATTTTTTTTTAAAAAAATTTCAAAGAAAATAAACCTGAAAGAAGCACATAACAAGGAAAGATGAAAAAGTGCTTTGAGTAGTATCTGCTCGTTTAAAATCAAATAAATAAATAAATAAATAAAAATAATAAAAATTTAAAAAAATCAACAACAAAAAAATCTTTAAAACGTGTTTTTGTGTAATTGTGTACTTATATTGGTGTACACACACAAATCCCCTCCCAACCACAAACCCCTCCCAAACCCACACAACACCAACCACAAGCCTACTCCACCTTCCCACAATGCTCCCTCCACATCTTAACCACCCAACAACCTCCCCTCCCCACCACAAATCCCCACCCCACCCACCCCCATGCCACTACAACCCCCAACACAAACTCCCTCCCTTCCCATCCCCACCCTAAACCCCTCCCCTTTCAAACCACACCACAAACCCCTCCCCTACCACAAAACCCCTCCCCCACATGTGGCACCACAACCCCCCCCCCCCCCCCCCCCCCCCCACAAACACCCTACCCCTAGGCCAACCCTTCCCACCCCATGCATCCACGCCAGCAGATTTTTACTCCATTGGAACAATTATTTTGAAAAATAGCGAATTTATTACGCATTTTGTCTTGGTGGGAGAATTTGGCCACTAAGTCGGTGGCTGAATTTGTCCACCTGCAAGAACTGAAGTACTATTAAAACTAGTCTAAGTAAACTAAATAAACCTACCTAGCTAGTACAACAAATCATACTTTAGTGTTAAATTTGTCATCAGTTGGTATTATTCATCATATTCATTATTCATAGGGTATTTTGCATGTTTCACTATCTGTCCCCATATAGCCTATAGGGGGAAAAAAACCACCAACGTATGGGTTTCCTGTATACGTTGGTGTTACAGATAGTGAAACATGCAAAATACTAGACCCAATGGTGGCTATACTATCGTTCATGCTTCACAATACATAGGCGTAGCCAGGATTATTTTATCCGGGGGGCACTCAGACTCGGACCCATAAAAGTTAATGGGAGGCTAGGGGGGGCTGGGGTACCGTGCCATTTTGCAATATTTTGCGAAATCGATCGTGGTTATACAGTTATCACGTGATACGTATCGTGGAAAAATAATGTACACTGTTTTAACGAAATGCACTGTGGGATTGTGTTACCAGCCTAAAATTATAGAGGTCGCAAACCCGGTCGCAAACTTGCTTATATTGAGCCTAGCTACATGTATAACAAGCTAAAAAGTGACATCTCTGAATGTATTACCAAAGTGTGAAATTGTTGGACACACTGGTAAAATGGTTTTACAACAAGTTTTGCTATCATATTATCAAACTGAACTCAAGTTAAATCACTCTATATCGAGCAATAATATAATTGTTTACACATTTTAATTGTTAGACAAAGTTAAATAAATCAAGGATACATTTATGATAGATAAATAAATAAAAAGAAAACTATAAACGCATGGACGGCATTTATAATTGATAAAAATTGACATAACAATGATGTTACATTAATATACCATCAAGTTTAAAAAACAGAAAAATGATGGGAATATTCGAACCCGTGATTTCCGATTGCCAACGACATGGCCAACCTACGCACGCCACAGAGATTTACGACTGTAATTGTGATAGTTTTATTATTTAACCATGTCCATTTATTTATAACGAACGGATTTTTATTGTGCCATTTTTGCCAAATGTGTGTGTTGCTCTCGCACAAAATGTGTTTGTAATTTGATTATAATTCTTACTTTTAAAAGAACGGTAATTTTTTTTGACATTTTCGAGAGAAAAAATGGCGTAACCCTGATACGGTAAACACCAGCAGTGTGGTGTCCGCGTGGGCAAGCATACAGATGATGCTAAGCAAATCCAGCATATAAAACAAAAAGTGCTCCTAATGGGACTCGAACCCACAACCTCTCGCTCCTCAAGCGACTTCCTTTCACTACACTAACCGGTGCTAATTGAAAAATTTTAACGCAAATAATTTATTTATATCATGGGTCATGGGTTAATGCACTGTGTTAAATTCTACAATCCCGGCCGCCACTCTGTTCAAAGGCACAAAAAAGTTGACTTGTTTTATGCTTTTTTTGCAATCCTGAGGTGTGCAGTTCGATTTTCTTTCTCAAATTGTTTAGAAAACCATCCATTTTAGAACATCTGAAATTTAAAATGAACTGCACACCTGGGAAAGTATGATGCCAAGGGCATATTTTTTGCACGTAAATCCAATACAAGAGTTCTGAAAATCGACAAAAATATGACGTCATAACCATTGCTTCGGGACAAAATGGCGCGGTACCCCACCCCCCCCCCCCCTAATGGGAGGCCAAAAACTTAATTTGATAAGGTACCATCCAAGCGGTGCGCAGCACTGCCCTCCGAGCTATGCTCAATTTTGGAACTCATTTGGTGCGATCTGGTGTATACTTTTGACCAAAATTTTATCAAAAAGCCACCTCTTCATTTCCAATAAATATTTTGTTTTTTATCAAAGCACGAAAGAAGTTGTGGTGCGATCTGGTGTATACTTTTGACCAACATTTTATCGAAAAGCCACCTCTTCATTTCTAATAAATATTTTGTTTTTTATCAATGCACGAAAGAAGTTGAGCATAATTATACTAATATATTCTATATATTTGCTACATATTACTGGCAATAAAAACGTTTTCTTTTGGGTAATTCTATCTTCTTTTTTGTACGTTTTATGTATACCGTACAATGTATATCAAAATCTTAATTTAAAAGAAAACTAAAGCTGCAAATCAAAATCATATATTTTTGAAATTATTATTAATCAGATACCTATACATTGACGAAGTAAAGAAAACAAGTGACCTGATACCTTAACAGGCGCGCGAAAAATTTGCTTTTTTACAGTTTGCTATGATTGAGGCTTGCCTTCATAAAAGTTTCATAAAGATAAAGTTAATGTTTGAAGTCACATTAGCGCGTAGCGCACAACATTTGATACTAATTTGTTATGAAGCTAAATGTAATGTTTGAAGGATCATGCGAGCTTAGCGCGCAAAATTGCATATTTTACACTAATTTTGTCATAATTGAGCGACTTTTTTTGCTGATAACAAGCTTCTAAAAAGAAATGTAAATATTTTGAGGTTCTAAAACATCCACCCACCCTTCACCCACCCGCTCGGCCCTCGGGCTCTCCCGAAAAGGACAACAAGAAATGAAGTCACACAAGGACTGGTCCCAAGTCTTATCGTGTGGGGAATGTGCGTGCGTAGCGCGCAATTTTGTTTTGCTATTCTACATATTTTGCCAATTTTGGCTGGTACAAGCTTAAAAACTAAAGCAAATATTTCGAGACACATAAGCAAAACGCGCGAAATATTGGCTTCTCAACACTAACTAATTTTGTCATGATCGAGATACATTTTGTCTTAAATTTAGATTCCAAAATTAATGTTAACGTTCATGTCACGTGCGCGCGTAGCGCGCGAATTTGTTGGGGCTATTTTACATAAATTGTGCCGCGATTGAGATACCAACCACGCAAAAATGACTTCTTTACATTAAATTTGCCAAGATTGAGATACATTGTTGCTTCTATTAAAATGTCACATTTTATTTTTATTTTTTTAACGAAAACCCCTGGCTTCTTTATACTTATTTGCCACATTTGAGATATATTTTGGCCTTATGATACTGCTTTTATTGTTAAATGTTTTGCTGTTTTACCCGGTTTTGCTAGGATTGAGGTATATTTTGGCTTCAAACTATCTTCTTAATTTGCAATGAATTTATTTTTTGGGGAAGGGACACATACAACGAAAAATGCTATCTTTGTATTTGAACGTCATTATTTAACTATACTCTTATCAAATTTGAGGCGACAATGGCAAAATTGGGTGACAGAGGAGGAGTGATCGGCCCCTTCTTAACCCTCTGGCTACGCCATTATTGCCTTGATATGCCGGGATCTGTGCCGGGAACGTACAAAATAAGGGGTGGCGGCATGGAAACTTACTATGTAACAAATAAAGAACTCTATACCCTCTACTATCTCTCTTTTCTTTCTTCCTCTTTCTCTTTTTTCTTTCTTTTTCTTCTCCTTTTTCTTTCTTTTTCTTCTCCTTTTTTTTTTTTTTGGTGCCAGGGACCCGAGGGGCACGTGCCCCCCAGGCCCCCCCCTGGCTCCGCCAATGCTATACTATAGCCACAACACCCTCTATTAGGGAGTCCGGCAGAATGGCGATTTCCGAAAACGTATCTGTTTTCATGGGAAAAGTACCTCTGAAAAAGTCACAATTTCTTTATATTTACCTTGTCAAAATAAGTTGAGAAATCACTTTTCCAGAAGAAAAAATATCAAATATTTCAAAAAGAATATGAAAAGTCACAAAAGAAACCATTAAAGTGTTGAAAATTTAAGTTTCTTGTCGGCGTATTTGAGGAGCGTATTTTTATGCTGCCGATTGCGACTCCATTTTGTCTTCTGCTACGGAATGGTCTGCTTCAAATGAGGGGGCGTGCTATACAGGATATGCAAGGAATTATGGGTAATGACACCAGTTTTGTAGAGAAAATTCGTATCTTTTCATCGATACCAAACTTGACTGAATTTGAGTAAGTAAAAGTTCATTTTTTTGCTGATTTGTGATGGCCTTGAAAAACGTCAACTTAGTGTTAGTTTTGCGCGTGAAAAATCTTCAAAATGATGCATTTACAGGTCATAACAGTATTTTGACAGTTTATTAAATGAAAGCTTATGCAATTTTGAGTGTCTGTGTTTATTTTTTTTCTCACTTGGAAATATCGCCAAGAAGCGCAATTTTTTTTTTAGACCATGGTGCTTCCATAAATATTGCCAAAATGGGGTTGCGATAATCACGAAAAATTAAAATATCAACCTTAGTAATGTTTGTTTATAAGTTTACGCCGTGCGCTAATATTGGGCGACAAAATTGGCAATTTTTTTTTTTTTGTGGCGCAGCATTACGTGTATTTACCGTCGAAGCGTGATGCAGACAAAAGAAATAATAAATAAATTTCGCCCAATTGGGCGTGTTGGTGTATAAATCGAAATTTGTTAATGTCAGCATTCTAGACTTTCTACAGTAGTTTGAATCAACATTTTTGTGTAAACTAAGATGGAATTCAAACATTTCCATGATTTTTCCACATTATTACAAGTATGTTATCATTTGTCTTTTGTTGCTTATTATAATTTTCTTTCCTTGTTTATTGTTTTTCCTTCAAAACTTGTTTTTATTTTTCTTAATTATTTCAAATTTAATCCCAAGCCAAGGTTCCCTTTTTTTCATTCTCTTTCCTGTTTCTTTCACCTTTTTCTTTTCTTCCTTACTTTATTCCATCCTTTTCTTTCTTTATCTTATTTTTTGTGTATTCCTTTCCTTTCCTTTTTTCTTTTTTTAATTCTCTTTCTAATTTCTTCCTTTTCATGTTCTTTTTTTCCTTTTTTCTTCCTTTATTCATTCTTTTCTCCTTTTTTCTTCCTTTATTCATTCTTTTTCTCCTTTTGTTCTTCCTTTATTCATTCTTTTCTCTTTTTCTTCTTTTATTCCCTTTCTTTTCTTTTCTCCTCTTTCTTCAAAAGCCCTTTTTTCTTTTTTTTTTTCTTTTTTGTCAAAAAAGGGCTAAAATCATCAAAAATTGTCTAAAAATAGTAGGGGGGGGCGTTTATTAGAGGGGGGCGTTAAATAGAGAAAACACGGTATGTAAACTTAAAATTGCCTTTCTAATGCATCTCCAATTTCAAATTTAAACCAATTTTTTAATAATAAGTGTTTCGCGACGGCAAATCGTCGCCTATTTCCTCAACCTTTTACGGCATGATTTTGACAGAATGAAAACGGGTGTCGGCCGAAGGTTAAATTAACATAACTCCGCCATACTACAAGCTACAGAGGTGAAACAAGCACTGTTGAATTTCTTTTTTGATCCTCTTTCCAATGATACCAAACTTGTTGGGTTTTGGTGAAAAAATGCACCAAAATGCACCCTACCTCTATAGACACACGACGTCGCGAAAATCACATTTTTAATTCAAGATTTTCACTTCAAATATGATTTAAATAAATCAAAATGCACTCACATGGGCTATATCTTGCCTCACGTCCCGTACGGAATAAACCGTATGGCTACAACGTATCATTAATTGGTTTGAGCATGCGCACTTGAGTTACGGGACGTCTAGCCAGACATTGCCCTCACATGTTGTTCCTAGAACTCTTAGTAGTACATTGAGTTAATTAATTTTGATCAAGCATCCTCATTTTGGGGAAAATATTGATGTGAAAAATCGGCAGTGCTGATCTGACACTCAAATGTGAATTTCGCGACGTGAACAGTCAATAGGGAGTTATGTGACCCTAGGTAGCGGTAGCCAGCTACCTAGGACAGGTCACTATTGGGACTAGCAAAATACCATGAATAATACCAACTGATGACAAATATCACTAAGTTATTTTTTAAGTAGGATTTGTTGTAAAACCTACCTATACAAATCAAATCCAGCAGCTTGTTTGGAGCCTCTTGTGGGTGCAAAGGCATGCTCAGTGATTTTGGAAAATTCTAAAGTCATCTTGTCCTCAGTTCTAGCTCTTTTACGGTCAGGGGAAGAAGTGATCTGTTCAGTCATTTGTCTAGAAAATATCTTATTGTCTTCACAGGTCTGTCTCTTCGAGAATTGTGGTTCCATTCCGCGGGAAATTGTTCTAAATTGGCGGGAAATAGCCCGTAAGCCATTAGTGGCCATGTTATGCAAATTGATGATTGTGCTCTCAACTTTTGTAGTTGGATCAAAAGCTCAAACGATTGCGTTGTCAATATTATGGACCGTTCCATTTCGGAAATAGGTATATATACAGAGACAAACGATTTAAAGGGACACTAAGAGATGTGTTGGAGGCTGCGCCCTCAATTATGATAAAAACTGGGATTAGTATATTTTTACAATTGTATTTACATGTATGAACTAACACCTACAAGGATTAAGAAAAAAACAGCCCTGTTTGTACAACCAAACGTAGATTCAAAAATGCTGATCGAGCCGCGTTCAGCATTTTAACGTCAGACAGTATGATACATATCGCGAACCATATTTACAAAGAGGGCGTTTTTTTAGAAAAAGTTCAATAAATAGCGATGGTATTGTTTTAATCAAGTCTTGTTGTGTTTTGTGAGTAGAAACAACACTAATGGTAATTTTTAACGTTCATCTTGAATTCTGAAGTAAATTAATAATAAACAAAAATCTTCAACACTACTTTGTGTCCCTTAATAATGCCATTGAACAAGAAAAGCGGTGGTCAGGTATATCGAGAGATCACCCGATCAGTAGCGTCGGGGGTTGGGGAGGGGGGGGGGGGGGGGGGGGGTGGAGGGGGAGTGTCCCCTGTCTGATATATTTGACCGGCAAGAACAGTTTAAACTACCGTGCTAAAGGTGGATGGATTTGTTTTAGAAATACAGTGGCGGGACTGGCGGGCGGCGAGGTGTGTTGCAGTAGCATAGCCACTAGCCTGCAAGCAGGCGCGTATGAGTCCTAGACCTCTCACTTTCTTGATTTGACGCATCAAATTTCAAATTGAAAAGACTTAACGGGTCTCGATAAAAATTGCAGGTTAAATTTGACGATGTATGGAAATTGAAGCCTTAAGAAATTCTGTAAATTAAGTCCATCATTCGCTCACACTATAAATTCGTTAGAACTGTCCGTAAAAAAGTAAAATTAAAAATAGAAAATCAAACATTTATAAATCGCCGGCAAATTGTGTTCCGCAAAAGTTTCAATGATGATCTATCAGTATCTTCTACTGATTTGACATGGTCATGACATATGAGTTTACACGTGGCCGTAACTCCAAGATTCACTCACAATGGCTAAATGCTTGGAGATACCCTCAAGCAAGTTCAAGAGCACACATACCTGGGAGTGACAATATCTGAAAACCTTTCCTGGTAATCCAATTATCGGCGTACTGTTAGAAAAGCCAACAAAATCCTTGGTCTTCTTCAAAGAAATATACGCCAAAGTATGCAGTAAAGAAACCAAAGCAAAAACATATCCAGCCCTTGTTCGACCTCACCTTGAATATGCTGCCGCAGTCACTTTACCGACCCCTTCCAGACTAAATACACTTCAGATGTTGGACAAAGTTCAAAGAACTTAGGGCTGCACGTTTTGCAGTCAACAACGTAGTATCCAGTGTTTCCAAAATGATCCAAGACCTGGAATGGGACTGTCTGGCGAAAAGACGCCAGAATGCCAGATTATCATGATTATGCCAATTCTACCTTAATTCACAATGGGGAATCTCCAGTGACATCGGACAAACTTCAACTTAAAGACAATAATCATTCAAGCCGGCACTTCACAGCTGATGCATACAAAATCATAGAATCCAGAACAGACAAACACAAGAACTCATTCTTCCCAAGAACAATCCGTGATTGGAATAGACTACCCTTAGACATTCGCGTCCGACCCTTGATAGTTTCAAGGCTGCCCTCACAAATAGTAAATACCGACTACACCCGCGGCGTTATGGAGCATTAGCTCTGTTGCCATGTAACCAGTGATGATTATGATGATGATGATGATCAGAGTGCCCCCCCCCCCCCCTGAAAAAAAATTGAAGGCAGCGGAAAATCGTGAAGGCAAAGGAAGGGAAAGAAAGGGAGCGTAGTATATTATTATGAGACAAAAAGGGAAGGAAAGGAAAAAGGGAAAGGTAAACATGGTAAAGGGACAGAAATGAGAAATAAAGACAGGAAAATTATTTGGAAAATTTCAGTTTCAATATACCCGACGGTATGGAGGAGCTCGGCTGGTCGACACCGTTGAGGAGAGACGAAAAAACGCTCGCCTCATATTGATGTACAAGATCAACAACAACTTGGTCGACATCTAGTACAACAAATCATACTTAGGGGCGATATCCAAACTCTACAGTGATTTTAAAGCATTTTTCTAGCGATTTTACAACGATATTCCAACGGTATTTCGTTCTATTGTTAAAAGCATCGGAAAAAGATCGGTGATTAACTAGAAACCTACTTATCTGTCGTTACAATATAACTATTGTAGTACTCTCGATGGCTGCATTAGTGAAGCAGACAGATCAAAGGCGCAAGGAAGGTTGTGTTATATTCTTTAAGAAATACTATAATATAGTAAAAAAAGTTCTGCCATTGCGTTTACACGGCGGAGAATTACGATTAAATATGGAATAATTTAGCATTTTCATGTTTTAAAAAGTGGCTGGAAAGAAAGATGAGGACTTTATGAAGGTGCGTAGCTAGTATGAAAATCAACGGAAATGCAGTTTTGCTGTAAATTCCCCGGCACTCATTCGAAAGCCACACCATTCACTTTATACAGCAAATCAAATTGACAGTTTCTCGCAATACAATTTCCCCATACGTTGGTATAGGGGGAAAAAACAAACAAAAAAACACACCAACGTATGGGTTTCCTGTACTAGTCGACATCCCCAGTGACCGCTACCTGACACCATCAACCCGGCGATCTCGTCATACAAACAACCAAAGCTTCATCCAACCAAGTGCCCGAATAAATGTGCATAAATCATGGACTTATCTATAAGTCCATGCATAAATACTCTTTCTTTCCAAGAACTATTCCTGAGTGGAATGCCTTAGATGACACAATAGTCCAGGCACCATCACTGGAATCATTCAAGCAACAAATTGGACAATAATCCCCACCATACCCCGCACAAGCCTGGCGTCATACTCTCACAGAGTCCAGCCAGTATATGAATAGAAGTAGAAGTACCCTTCTGAATAATAGAACGTCCCAACCATTTGGTCTGTGATCCGTTAGTAAAAGTCAGGGCCTTTATCACTAGTCCGCTTGTACTAGTTTCTAGTACTAATATATTTTGTAAAACCACATTCAATATTTCATAAAATATCAATGTGTCTAATATTTCATAGAATTTTTGTTTTCTAATGTGTGTTTTAAATAATAAGACACACTTTACCACAATGATAACTTGAAGAATTGAGGGATAATGATTAAATAATAAATTGAACAATTCAGATTTTAAGAACACTATCTATTCACAGCTTGTCACCATAATATTGGAATTCTGTTTGAAAGGTGTGGTTTTTCAGCAACTTTCATACAATCTAATGCCACACCTGTTTTCTTCGACGCCTGCTAACTACACTAAAAATGCAGCTTTCCTGAGAGGACGATTTCATTCCGTCAATCATTTAATATTCGAAAAATATGGACTTGTCAACGCTCGCATAAAGTCAAAAAGTAAAAGTGAATGAAGACGGTCAAATCAAGGGAAGGGATCAAGAAGAACTTCATCTGGGCTGTGCATGCATGACTTCTTTATTTTAACACGTGCATTGACGAATGGCAGTGGCATGCTAAAACTAAGCTTTAGAATTACTATTATTGATTGCGAACTGAACGGAATGTTACTCGTAATCTAATCGTAATCAATAGCTGAATAAACACAATTTGCTTTTTACGAAGCATTCAATTACATGAATTAATTCTTGGAGTAATTCCAATTTTTTAAGGCTGCACATGACATTTTCGGATTGGTGGGTTCATTGATTGGATATTGAATTGATCTTGATGCTGTCAATCCATCATTGTCCATCATCATCATGGATATCACATTTCTAGGGACAGCATCTTGTAATCCAACACCCAGTCGAGGAGTTTCTTCAATTGTGTTTAGGCATGGTAAATTTGTATACACTTTTTATCATGATCTTGTTTAAAAGGCCTAGCATGCTAGCTATAGGCCTAGGCCCTGTCTATGATAGCGTTTGACTTATTTTTTTTGGTAATTTTATTTTGTTATGGTTCATGTTTTATGCTGTTGTTTTTTGTTAAAGGAAATCCTTGCCATGGAAATTTAGCGCTCAGATACGTAGTATTATTATTGCTTGAATAAGTTCATCAGGATTGAGATTTACGATGAAAGAATTTGAATTTCTTTTAACAAATTTCCAAATTTAATCACTATTTATTGACGTTTCACAACCTACTACTAATCTGGTTGTTTCTTCAGGAATGATGATGTTTTAGATCCAGCCATGAACAATGAGGGGAAATAGCCATGAACAATGACGGGGGCGGGGCATAGCCATGAACAATGACAGGGGCGGGGCTTATCAACTTAGTCATGCATCAACTGATCCAAAAATCTTCTAAAAACACCGGAAGTGATCATGGATCTAAAACAGTTCTAACATCATTCCTGAAGAAACAACCAGAGAAGACATGTAGGTTGTGAAACGTCGATAAATTGTGAGTAAATTTGGATTTGTTAAAAGAAAATTCAAATTCTTTTTTCGTAGGATTATTATTATACTGACCACATCGGTAGGTTAAAAAGTTTTTAAAGTGCAGAGTTAAGACAAAACCTGTTGCTGATGAGGAGGTTTTAAAAATGATGATGTCACAATATTGGGTATGGCTATCCCATCAGCACTTTCGACACTCAGCACTTTCGACACGGACAACCAGGGGCGAATTTCAAAATATCACTGGTTGGGGGGGGGGGGGGGGGGGGGGGGGGGGGGGTGCTGGGGGGATGTGCCGTTTAAATTTTATGAATTATTTAAGTTCTGTGTTCAATTACAGTTCAATATACTAGATAATTGTTTTTCTACCATATTATAATTACTTGGTTTTATGTTCTCCTTTAAAGGTGTATGTTCCGATCACATTTTTTGGCTATGAGCTATTGGCACATTTTAGTTGTGTATTGGATTTAAATGTTGTTAAAAGATTATATGCTCATAGAAAGACTGGAGTTAAGTTTCGTCATCGTCCAAAGGGAGACAGATAGAGCATAATAGTCAGCCAGCAAGAATCCGTGCACTCAAAATGACAAAATTTCCTGGCAAATAACCATATTTTCTTGCTGATTGTCTGACCGATAACCACGATTTTGACACCAAATCAATTGGATCAATTGCGGATAACAACAAATAGTGGCGTATAACTAAAATCTTCTGCTGGGTTATCCACTGGATAACTAAACACAACACCAAAAGTAAGTCCCCCTCCCTAAACAATTCGTCATAACATCGTAAGGTAAAACATTTTACCAATAAAACTTAGTTAGAAATAATCCTATTACTGTTTCCTAAGTGATGTTTGAAAATGAAAGATATCCATGATAAGCATGTTCATAAAATTTTCAAAATAAAATTATCTCTTTGAAAATGGAATACATGGAAACAAAGTACTTTACAATAAAAAATGATGGTTCAACCTTGTCTGCAGGCTGAATAATAAAAAAGTTATAACTAAAAGTACTTTAAGTCATGCACATTTTAAAACCATTTTAGGTAAATTAAGGGTTTACTTTCATGATGTCTAGTTGCTTGTGTGGGGTTATTTATATATCAGTGAATACATCCCAGCAGTTTCGTACTTTTCCGCTGAATTTAAAAGAGGTAAACATGAGTTTTGTACATATTTTGGTCAAATATGTCGCCCTCTATAGTCAATGATATGAACATCCCTATCCATGACTTCATGGCTGAATAAGCTCAAATGGAAGACAAAAACTGCCCTTCTCAAAAGTCACAAAAGTTTATGAATTGCTTCTCACTAATGGAAAAGTACCTGTGGCTGAGCAAAATTTACTGTAATGTGTAATCAATTCATGATCATTCAGCCATGTAAATCCCATTCTTGGCTCAGATATTAGCATAGTGAGTTGTGACTTTTGAAAAGGGCAGTTTTTGTCTTATTTTTGAGCTTATTCAGCCATGAAGTCATGGATATCTTTTATTTTCAAACACCACTTAGGAAACAGTCATAGGATTATTTCTAACTAAGTTTTATTGGTAAAATGTTTTATATCTTGTGATGTTATGACGAATTGTTTAGGGGGGGACTTACTTTTGGTGTTGTGTTTAGTTTATTTTTCTTATTTCTAATGCTGTAGTTAGCCTTTAATTGCAATAAATTGTCAACAATCATGGAAATGTTTGCGAGGTACATAGTCGTAGTCACGACTATTGGCACTAGTCGCGACTATGACTATAGCGACCAGGTTGTGCAAGCCTAGTGCATCAATTGCATTAATTGTTAAACTTGCAGTCTCCTAAAATTAGTTAAACATGTTTTGATGTGAATGCTAAATGTTTTTATTTGTTACAGAGCGAAGTTGTTGGATGTTTGACTGTGGTGAAGGCACACAAGTACAACTTATGCGGAGTCAATTGAAAGCAGCCCGACTCTCAAAAATCTTCATAACACATCTGCATGGCGATCATCTATTTGGATTGCCTGGTTTAATGTGTACAATAAGCCAAGGTTAGTTCTAACTAAAACCCTAAGTCCTCCTAACTTGACAATGGGGTTATTTATTTACTGAATGCCACAAGCACAAAGCCCACAAAAGTCACAAAACACAGGTCACTGATTTACTGTGCATGTAAATGCCCCAAAGTGCCACAGGGCCTTTTGGAGCATTCAGTAATTCACCCTGTGTATACAGTGTAGCACAGATATCATGTGCTGATTTATTGCAATCAGTTTATATTTATTGCAATCGGTTTATATTGTGTATCCAGGCAGGGAACTTGGGCAGGGTGACTAAACGAAAGTCCCTGACTAAACTTACTACCACAATCTGATTTTCTTAACAATTATGGTCGCAATTATTTTTATTTTGTCAAGATTTAATTTGTACCCAAATGTTTAAATTATTAATTATTTTCTGCTATTATCACACTAAAGACATTTAGTGGAATTGACATTTACCAATTTTGTTTTGACATGAACCATGACAGCCACGGTCTGTCAGTAGTATTTTTCAGCAATTAACAAACAACCCAACCTTAAAATTGTTGGCACTTGTTGGCATCAATTTTGTTTGGCATTCAGACATAGGCTCATTCATGAATATTAAAGGTTAAATTATACGTACGAGTTTATTTACCATGCGAGTGGGACAAACAGTTAACGACGGATTAAATAAAAACAATCATACTGACACTGGAGTTAATTATCTAATTTTCTTAGGTCATATAATCGAAATCTATTTTTACATTGAAACCAACAGAGTTTCAAAATCTACTGGTGTTCGTGTTCACCGTTGTCTGACCATATTCAAACATATTGTTCATTTCATCAGGTTTTACAGAACCCAACAAAGACGCTGTAATGATGGTGTATGGCCCAGTTGGGTTACGGAAATATCTGCGTGTGAATTTAGAACTTTCCAGATCAGAACTCAGCTATTCTTACGTCGTCCATGAATTAGTCTCGTCCGATGAAGAGTTACCGCATGATTGGGAGGTTTGTAATTAGCTTTTATTACACCTCATAAATATTCATGAACTAATCATGGCAATTCATTGGCCAATTCCTATAAGTACTATTTCCCAAGGGAAATAGTTTTGACTATTTCCCTACAACCTCATCCCCAGAGTCACAGTGAGGTGTAATAAAACAAATACTACATGGTATGATCGGGGCAATAGGGCACACTATTTTCCCTCTGTACTGGCTACGGGCCTATCACCCCTCACCCTTCGGGTTCGGGGTGATTGGCCCGTAGCCAGTACCGTGGGAAAAAAGTTTGCTCTATTTTTCCTCTACCATGTAGTATTTGTATAATAGATCTAATTATTGTACGCCTTGAGTGGAAAATCTATCGTTGAGAGATTTAAGCATTTTGTCACGAATTAGTTTGTATGGAGCGCCTTTAGGTCGTTCATTTGGAAGCCATTAATCTAGATGAACTATTCTGAATTGCAAATGAGAATATACATACATAATAATACTATTGAACGTCATAATACATACATGTACATAAGATTTAAAAAGTGCATGGACATAGTATCAGTTACACACCTTATTATATTAGATGAGTCTTTAAAGGTAGATGACCCGATCACATTTTCATTACAGAGATTTTTCTCAAACATATGGCGATTTTTATATCATATGAAAGATCATATTTTTCTGATTAACATACTGAAATTTGACGGTCCAAATCAGTATGATTACGAAGAAATCGGTGAAATAACATCGAATTACCGTGAAAAGTGGTAATAACCACCAATATAGTTTGTGTACAACTCAATGGGCACATTTCACGGCATCTTGTGCATCTAAAATAAGAACCACTGGAGTCATGCAACTCAAACTTTGGAATACAACTCTTTTAAGGATGATCTTTCATGTAGAATAGAAAACTTCAAGTTGAAAATCGGAACATCTACCTTTAAATAACAAGTTTTTATATGATTGAATAGAGTCACAACATCTGATATTTAGAGTGGGTGTCGTTACAAATCACTTTGATAGTGAATAGATTAATCATTCTTTAATCATTATACTTTGCATATTATTTGACTTTTGAAGACTTGGCATCCTGATCATAAAGATGCGTTACCACGACATCCCAGTGAGTTGGAAGGAGGAATTAATATTGAGGCAGATCAGATGGGAAGGTGGAAATTGTGAGTGCCTATGTTTGCCATTTCTGATTTATTATAGAGTTTATCTTTCTTGGCTAATTTGGCAATGTTTTTCAATGCGCCAGTTGTGCCATGTGAACGTTTTTGCACGCCCATGCTCTTCCTTCTGAATTTACTCGCTGCTGTAAGCAGGTTTGCCAATTTCGAACTCGCCACTGAACTATAGAAAAACCGAAATGACTAGCCGCTAGCGAAATAATGCAAAAGTGTGAGACGATGTTTCAGTATGTTTTTAAAAATGTCATAATCTGTTGCTTGGTACGCCTCCATCATATGTCTGACAGTTCGTGTCTTTCGTGATGGCTCTCTACTGTTGTCAGTCAGCAGCTAGTTTGTATACCACTGGTCAGGGTTGTAGCTAGGCCAACCTTTGTGCCAGGTGGCGAAATGGCGAACGGAGGGAGCGAAGCGACCGGACAGGCTCAATATTTTGTTATTTGGTTACATAACTCTCGCGGCTCAGGGGCCGGGATGTTTTTAGGCTTTCTTAATGCACTTTGAGGGTTCCTGCCAAATCATTTCTTGTTTTATGAGGCAGTTTAATGATTTTATCCACAAATAGTTAGAGTGCCAGGCGGGTGCCAGGCGGCCTAGCCCGGTGCCAGGCGGCCTAGCCCGGTGCCAGGCGAGTGCCAGGCGGCCTAGCCCGGTGCCAGGCGGGCCCGCCTGGCGTAGCTACAACCCTGCCACTGGTAGAGGTTGTCCAACAAGATTCTTGATTCTGTCAATCCACCTTGCCCTAGGTCGTTTTCTTGAGCTCTCAATTTTCCCCTGCATAAGGACCATCTCGAGGCAGTTGTCCTAACGTCTGGCTATGTTTCCGAAGTAGCTGAGAGTCTGGCGATTGATTGAATCAAGTAGTCAATTCTTCACACCAATATCATGTAGAACGCTAAATTTTTGTCCTTAGCAACCCAGGGAATTTTGAGCAATTTCCGCCAGCACTAGAGTTCAAATGCATTTATCCTACCACAGTTTTATAATCTGTAGACAATTTTAAAAAATGTAAAAAATAAATTAATACAAATAATAATTTGGAAAGAATTTTGGGCCGGTCGGGCCTGTAGAACATGGTTGGCTTCGATAGTGTTGCCTTACCACTTGCTTCACTATGATGGTGTGGGACTTCCCTTTTCAGCTGATTTCACTGTTGGCTTTGTTGTGTTTTTTTAGATTTTCACACCATATTTTGTGTTTTTACCCCAATTTTACGCTGTTTGTCAGCGTTTATTATTACCTTCTCATTTTTTGTGTGCGACTATATACTCACACCCCTGCTCTAACAAACCAATGGTATCAACATTTGTTTCAGAACAGAAGATGATAGGTTTATTGTCTGGGCAGCACCCATCAGTCATCGTATACCATGCTTTGGATATGTCATACAACAGAAACCTGTGGTCGGAAAGTAAGTTTTGTTTCTTGTCATGCTACACAGGCCTCAAATTACAAATCTTTGAGGGCACTCATTTCAAGGCCAATGAATGCACACCTGGGGGGCGTACTCACTTAATACGGTATAAGGGTATGAGGCTGTCATGTGATCGCCCAAAAGGCGGTCATGTGACAAGTGGAGGGAAGTAAACACTACGCTGAATGAAGAGGTCGTGATGACCTCGAAAGCTACAGAGTTCAACAACCATGGTTTGAAAAAGGTATCTTAATTAATCCTAAAATCATGATCGAACCCAATATCAGTCTACATGCTGTTATTTATGCCAGGCCTCGAAATAAGGGGGGCCCTCGGGCAAGCCTTTTGTTAAGCAGGTCTTGACCAGGAGCTACTTTTTACTATTTTGACAAAAAATGGCTCTTGGTCAAGTGGTCCTATACTTTACTGTGCAAAGTTTGGAAAATACCAGCAGCCAAAACTTGGCTACCAGTGGGTAAAACACTCCTGGGTGCCCGCTTAACAAAAGGCTTGCCCTAAGGTCAAAAGCACGCAAAAGTTGGTGAGGACTGTGATATTTCTATTGCACGGGTCCGCAAGACCCGTACAGATCATGCCAGTTGCCAGTGGACTTTTTTTTAACTTACCTAGAGGTCCAACAAAAAGAGCCTTTGGATGTGCCAAAAGTGGTGTATAGAAAATTTCACAAAGCATAGGGAACAAATAAATCACATGTAGATGAAGAAGTTTTAATTCATTTTAAAAGATTCGACATTTGCCAACAATTTCAGTGCATATTCCTGCATATATTGACAACTTTTGATCTTTTTCAGCCAAAATGTATTGGTACGGACAGATCGTCTCCATTCAAATAGTTCGTAAATTTCTTCTCTATTTTACCATATTTCAAAGCTAGCTTTTAATTTGTATTGTTGTTACCACCCAAAACATTACTGTTGAGCCACAGAAATGTTATTTTCATGATCGAAATGTACCAAAAGTAGGTAGTATTTTGATAGCACCAACCTCCAAACTTGGATGCATTATATTTAATAAACTTAATTTGCATATGCATTGACATTGCACTAGTGCCTTTTATGTTGTTTTATACATGTATTATGAAATTAATAAACAGCCAAATCGGGCAAAATTTCATTTTATTTGATCCTTGAAAATTAGTGAGGACCCTTGGAATTTCAAAATCAAGGGCCCACCGGACCCTTGGATTTTGTTTCTTATTTCGAGGCCTGATTTATGATGGTATTTTATGAAAGCTTTTATTTATGATCAGATTTTATAAAATTATTAACTTTATCATTACAGATTGGATGTTGATCTACTCAAGGCTAAGGGTGTTCCACCAGGTCCCCTGTATGGCAAGCTCAAAGCTGGAGAAACAATCACTTATAATGGTATTACTGTACAGCCAGAAGATGTCGTGGGACCACCGAAACCTGGGAAGAAAATAGGTTTGTTCTATAGTATAGGATTTAAGATATGATAGTTGAAATTTAGCCTTAGAGGAAATCAGATATGTAGCATTATTATTATACAGACCACTTCTGTAGGTTAAAGGTTTTTAAAAGTACCGCGTAAAGACGAAATCGGCTTTAGAAAGAAAAACAGTCACATGGACGTCGCCATATTGATCAAAGCTATGACTAAACAGTTACGAGATGTCCGCATCTCTGTTTAATGTATTGATATTATTGATTTATGCATTGAACTCCTGCGTGATACCGTCCAGCGACCTGTTGCTGATGAGGCAGTTTTAGTGACGATGACATCACAATATATTGTGATGTCATCGTCACCAAAATCCCAACAGCACTCTCGACACAGACAACCGGGCGTGAATTTCAAATAATCACAGGTTGGGGATGTGCAGTTTAAATTTGTTTACTTGAACATTTAGTCTATGCTGGTCAGAGACAGTTGTGTTTTTTAACTTGTCCTATACCTAGTGAAAGGAATGTTTTATCATTCCGAAACGTCAGTCCCCATGTTGTTGTGTTGTTTCTTTTGCCTTTTAAATGTCCCATCCTTGGATGTTGTCATTGCACACCTTTTTTAGTCATTTCAATATTGAACAATATAGTTCTGTGTTCAATAAAAGTGGTCAATACACATTAGATAATTATTTTCCTACCATAACGCATGGTTTAATGAATAGAAGGGTATTCCTTTAGGAATCAGGGAATATGATGAATAGAAGCTTAGACTTTTATTTTAATTTTTTTTGATTTATTGTGAGATGGGCTTTTTTATATTTTCCAAGACAATTTATTTCATATCTAGAAACTCGAAAAACCAACAAGAGATATGTTTTGATGTGATAGGTTTTCATGCTTTTTTATCACGCAGAAGACAAGATGTAAAACACAGACAGCCCCATATGCTGGATAATGGCTGTGTATGATGATTATGCTATTTCCACGCAAAATAACATTTCCCTTTTGGCTGAAGGTTTTGAATTATAACGTACAACTCGTCATATGAGTGACCTTAGTTATGTTATCAGCATCAGTGCTCCAGGCCTCACATTTTAGTTGTGTTAAAACAGGAATTTGTGTCAGATTATATGTCAAATATAAACTTGGGACTTGAAAAACATTTTGTGCTATCAGGAATTTTGTGTCTACTGAATTTGTATTTGGAGCAATTGTATTTTTGTTTCATGTTTATGAGAATCAGGACTCAAACCTTTTTTTTTAATCAATCGCGATACAATTCCATATCATGTTTAATTTCAGTATATTTTATTTATTTATTTATTTATTTGTTTGAATACCCCTTTAAAACAGCGGCACCCGTCTACCCGACAGTGCGTTCATATACAGAAAAGCACGAGATTAATACACAATATATTAAAATGTGCTTATTTTATTTTGATATTCTATTTACTAGTAATTCTCGGTGACACAAAGGATTCATCCCAGATGGCGCCCATAGCAACCGATGCAGATATAATGATTCATGAAGCCACATTAGAAAATGAACTAGAAGAAGCCTGTATAGTCAGAGGGCACTCCACACCAGGTAACATATTATTTTCCTTTTCAGTATCATCATCTCTCTCAAGATAATAACTCTTAACTTGGTGTTTAACTGGGATAACCGTTTTGGAAGAGAAAACACCAACAAAATCACCAGAAACCGACCGGGAATAGATATATGGGCTCGGTTAAAAACGTTACGAAAACCATCCTTACATGTGCTTGTAGATAGGCTTTTAGAAATAGTGTTTTTTTAAGGATTCAGGGGGGGGGGGGGTGGTTATATTATGGTTCATGAAACGGGGTTAGAGTTAATAAAACGCACACAAAAAAAGAGATTTTTTGTTGTTGATACCAACCCTAATCCCCTAAACAGGTTTTTAACCGAGATCACAATTTTGGAAGAGAAAACACTAACTAAATTGCCGGGGACCAGCCGGAATCGATCCGGGTTCCCTCCGCATGTTAGCCTGCCGTCCCTCCCACTAAGCCACATCCTTTAGCTATATGTACTCGTTCACGCAGTATGCCGCGCCCACTATATAGGCTTGATTGATTATGTAATTGAAATCAGTCTGCATATGTGCTTGGAGATAGACTTAGAAGTAGTATTTTTAGCACTGAGGGGGTTATGGTTAAGATAAGAATAAGAAGACCTAGTTTTACTTGGATACTTTCAAAGTGGATACTTATTTTTTCATTTTGCAAACTGTAACAAATACATTATACAATTTTAAAAACCGTATAAAGCTCAAAACTCATTCTAAATTTCTGTTATTTTTCTACAGGAATGGTTGGCAAGTTTGCAAGGAGTCTTAATGTTACGCAACTCATACTAACACATTTCAGTCAACGATATAAACCTATTTCACATGCTTGCCAGGTTAGTTACATTTGTAAGACGATTTTATTGGTTTCTTACAATACGAAGAGAAAACTATAACACAACTTGGTTACATTTCGTCGCCATTACCAATGATGTTCTGGCACTTTATTAACGTAAAAGATGCTCCAAATAATACATAATATTACGATGAAAAACGACGAGAAATAATATAACGTGACTGCAGTCAACGGATACAAAACGTGGAAGAGAGATAATGTCTATTCTCAAAGCCGCTCGTCAATTCGGCGCTCAGCTGTGATTGGTTCATGGTTATTCACATCTGATTACTGATGGTCTCAAATTAATATAAAAGATACAAGGCAAATTATTGCCATTGTATATACTTGGACCATAGCATTATTTATGCGGGGGTATTTTTGCATCCCACGCATTTATATGTGATGCGATCAAGCAAAATGAGTCTGAAGTTGAAAATATACCATTTTTAGTTTTCTACTATAACCCTCTCCCCAGAGGCACCTTTTCCAAAGAACTTTTTCGCGGCCAAATAGCGAGGGGGAAAAAGTGCCCCCACTCCTCCGGAGCTCGAACCCCGGACCTCTTGGTTCAGAGGCAGACGATCTACCGCTAGGCTACGGGGGGAATTCATACATGGCGGAGTATATTCCGCCCTGTATATACCCTGGGGCCATTATTTCATCGAAAAACTGCCGAGCCAGGTGACACACCGCATCGTAGTAATTCGTAGTACTCAAGAGTGTTAGGGTTAATGTTTTGGCCATTTGCAATGCAACACTTGGCAAAAAAACACCCTTGTTTGGTTATATCTCAAAATCAATATTTGATACAATTTTTTTTTAGCTTGATCATATCACGTATAAAATAGGTAAATGATGATAAATTCCCAGGTTTGTGATATACTGATGCACACTGTGAGGGTTTAGTGCAACAAAGGGCTATCTGCATTTCGGTCATTTTAAGAAAAAGGGAATTAAAAATTCACATCATATTGTCACCTATATGGTTTTGACAAGTTAAAAGAAATGCTATTCAAACCTTTTTGATTAGGTGAATTTACTATTTTCTCATAATTAGGTTCCTGATCTTGTGCGGATCATTTTGATACCAAAATCTCATTTTGGCCAAAAAAGCAATAGCCCTTTGTTGCTCTAAACCCTTGACTGCTACATTTGTGTATCCTTTATAAATAATAAGGACAATTAAAAACCACATGATTATTCTCGATATGTGCGACCCAATGAAATGCCTTCCTTTACTGCTACGCACAAATAAGTGCAGGTTACTAATAGCAACCGAGTACTTCTGCGTAAATATTAGTCCCCCGCGTTCGACCACTAAAAACAGTTCATGTAATGCCACGAACCCATGGCGTATTTGCACTTGCATGATTTTCAATCAGGTTGATTTGTAATGGGTGAAACATTGTTAAATTGCTGTAAGGTGCAACTTTTTAATGATAAATGAAGTACAAGTACCATCCAGTATACTTCAATGACGATTTTATTTGACAGTTATGGTATTTTTTGATTGAGACCTTTCCACCCACATTCATAAGAAAGTGGCTGAACACTGAAGCAAGTGATTGCTATCAAAGAGCAGTGGTGGCATTCCCCCCCCCCCCAAATATATTTCCTACCCCCCCCCCCCCCAGTTTGCCTCCCTCCCAAATAATTTCAAAAACAAAATTACAATTTGCCCACCAAATTAGGTAAAAGTAGGCTAAATTTGACAGTTTTAGCGTTAAATGGCAAAAAAAATGGTAAAAACAAATTGCATGGTTCGTGCGCACTTTTTAATTCTTGCCCCCCCCCCCACCACTAAATTGTTTCTTCCCCCCCCCAATATTATGATGCTGGTGCCACCACTGTCAATGAGGTATCAATATATAGCAATATTAAAAATAATTGAGATATATTTGATTGACCAACATTTTAACTTTTTGTTATAAAATTAGTAAAATGTTTGCTTTGTTAACCCTAACCCTACCATATACCCCAAAATACCACGACTGGGCACGTTGGTACCACCTGGAGTGGAAGTTTTTTGAAGAAAAAATGGACTCAGCCCATATAGTTTGTGCAATATACTGCTTAAACCAGCCTTGACAGCCGTGGTGTAGTTGGAGAATTCTTCGCCTCTGCTGCTAGAGGTCCCTGGATCAAATCCAGGGGGATCGGGGTGATATTTTGGTCGATTTTCCACGTTGAAGAAAAATATCTGAAAAAAGTGGGGGTAGAGTTAGGGTTAAGAAGCATTTTTTCCCCCTTCAAAAATAGGGTTAATACAATTTCTAACTTATTATTGTTCTGTAGGAGGGTGAAGTGAGTGTCGGTAAGCTAGTAGACCAACACTTTCCACGCGGCAGGCAGCTGCAGACGACATAACAAAATTTCACAAAATGTTTAAAAAATTTCACAATTGTTGAATTTCATTACCATATTTGGAATCACCATGAGAAATGCATTGACATAAGTCCAAACATGCCTAGTATTGGTTCAGTAATCTGTGAGATAGACTTTGAAAATTGGGAATGGTTTCTGAAAAAAATCTGTTTTGTGTATGGTAAAAATAATAGCCGTATGGAAAGTGTTAACACAATTTCTAACTTATTATTAATAAGTTTTCTCATGGTAATTCCAAATATGGTAATGAAATTCAACAATTGTGAAATTTTTAAAACATTTTGTGAAATTTTGGTATGTCGTCTGCAGCTGCCTGCCGCGTGGAAAGTGTTGACATTTAAGCAAACATTACTATTAATATATTATTTTTACAATTTCTAACTTATTATTGTTCTGTAGGATGGTGAAGTGAGTGTCAGTAAGCTAGTAGACCAAGCTAAAGCTGCGTTCCAGAGTGACAACGTCGTTGCTGCTGAAGACTTCACAGTCATTAAGGTTTCATAACAGACAGGGTTAGAATTTCATAGCAAACAAGCATCTCCTTGTTGGAACAAATCTAAGAGATTCTCGCACGAGAGAAGATTTTATTCTTGGAAACATGGAGATGTGTATGGACCAAATTTATTCAGAGCAATCTATTTTTATGTAACATTGAAGAAACTCTAGCCCTGGCAGTATCAAACAAACATTGAGGAATAACAAAGTATAAAAAAAAAATTGTAAATTGAGAATTGTTTAAAGGTAAAGCTTCATTCATCCGCGTTACGGAAAACGGACAACATTTGCGGAAATGGGGGTTATAAAACGGAAAATGAGCAATCATGAAATATTTAAGAAATAACCTTAAACTCTGAGGAACCTGTGGTAATTATAGTAAAATGTTTGTAAACAGGAACTATTTTAATTCTATCGTGACACTCAATGTGCTGCCATTGCCACAGCACTTGCCTCCATTCCTCCGCGATACGGAAAACGGACAAAATTTGCGTAAATCGGGGTTAGGAAACGGAAAATGAGAAATCATGAAATATTTAAGAAATAACCTTAAAATCTTTGGAATCTATGGTAATTATAGTAAAATGTTTGTAAACAGTAACTATTTTAATTCTATCGTGACACTCAATGTGCTGCCATTGCCACAGCACTTACCGTGCATGTCTGTTTATTGATCAATCGATGAAAGGTCTGGAAAATTATCTCTTTTGCAAGCCCTATCTCGGTCGTTTCTACACAATAAAATACCTGGTTTCGATTGAAAACATCGATACAGAGACTGTTTATAATTATGACAGAAGACCCCCTAACTTCCTATTTTTTAATTTCCCATAGACGCCCGTGTTGTACGGTACGGTATATGCTATGTATTTCTATGCCTGATATTTGAGAACGCAGAAAAACATGAAAACGGCCTTTTTCAGAACACAGAATTTTGGTTTTATAGAACGCGAAGGAATGTGGGCTTTATTTAAAGGCTGGACATGAAATGTGACCAGTCACATCAAAAATACATGTTTTCGGCAAACACAGTTTTGAGAAGGCCAATATATTTGGTGAAATATAAAGAACATAATAGACAAAAATATGCTTCTTTAAATCATATCTTATGATTACAAAGTCTGATTACCTTCAACATTGGTATCATTTCAAAGCTTAAAATGTACTCCTTCAAGTCCTACCAATAACTCAGAGTTCACTTGGACCTACAATGTGTCGATTTTTAATATGACAGGTCACAAATGTCATGCACACAGATATAGACACAATTTACATTTAATTTAGAAAGGGTGTTTAACCCCCTGGGGTCTACCTGTCTATCTTACAGTGGTTCTGATTGGTTTATTACAAGATGTACTCATTTGAATAGCCAATTAAAATGCAGCTTGTAAAATATTTCACTCCAATCTTTATCAGGGATACAATTATTCTAACAATGTCTCTCATTGGTTCAATAAATGATGTATCCATCATTTTAACCAATCGGCCGGTAGTTCTCAGGGGGTTAAGAATATTCTTTACCTCCCATGTGGAAAGATTTGTGGGAAATTATAGGTTTATGTTATTCATTGTCACCTCAAATGTTACACGGCACATCAAATTGGGCACATCCTTTTTTTCATCAGAAAAATCTACTAACTGACCAGAAAAGTGTCAATTTTCAGTTTTTCTAACACAATTATTCATTTAATTCTTGTTAAGTTCTCCAATTTTAAAGCCGGTTTTCTCTTATTGTATTATTTCTTGAAGCTGTAATCCATTATTTATCCAAAAATTAGACATTCCATTCAAGAGTTATGGCTTTTTTAGCATCCGCTCATCTATTACAGCTTATTAAAATTATTTGTGATGATTTTTCTGATTAAAAAAGAATCTACATGTACATCCGGACCATTTTTCTTGATATTCCAACTTTGACCGGCCGTATTATAGCACAGTTCACTGTTCAGCGCCAAGTGCCCCTTTTGATGTATCGTGTCACAAATTGGAAAATGATGTGATCTTGAAGTCAGGTGAATGTGTGTCATTAACATTTATTGGTCAAGCTGGTGCGAATTATTTGTTACAGAAGCGATGGTTGGATGTGATGCTTTACATCAAGCATGTGCAACCTTTTCTACCACACGGGCCGCATTGCGATTTTGAGATCTATTCACGGGCCGCAGCGATTGTCAAACATTCCAAAACACGTCCGGAGGAGGAGTAATAGGGAGAGGGGAAGTCCATTGCTCATGGAATATCCGCTTCTCTTCGTGTAATTTCCTCTTTTTACTCGCTTTAGCTGCTGCAGGCGCCATTTTAACCAAGAATTTTATCACGCAATCACACCTTGGGTTATATTTACTTAATGCAGCGCGTCACCCTACTAATATAAGGGAGCACACCACCAAATCAATCCGCCATTTGTGTAAAACTAGGGAGTTCCATTTAAAACGGGCCGCATCATTTGGAATTTTAGGATTGCTTCGCGGGCCGCAGATTAGAGATCGGCGGGCCGCAGGTTGCACACGCTTGCTTTACATCAACTCCCATCTTGAGGATACGTGTAGAAATTTCTACTTATTTGTCCGGGGGGTAGGGGGAGTCAGGTATAATGTTTTAATCATCCGCTTGAACGGAAAGGCATGCAGGACCATTCTTAAAACAGCCCGTAGTTTGTTAAGTAAATTACCTCATTATGTTCATTTTAGTCTAAACTCTCTTAAGGATCTATATCCTTTGCTATGTGTAATATAAGCTATAATCCTTGTTAAGGGTCACTTTTTCCTTTGAGAATCTATGTTAAGGGTAGTTTTGAGAATGGATTCACACAGATGATTACCATTTTTATACACGAGTGCCCCCCTCCCCATGTTCATTTGTTCATACTTACAACAAAATACTGTACTTTGTTTTATTGTCTAATTTCAAAATTCAAGTTAAACTTCAGGCAAGCAAAATGTGGCCTTATCCATGTGTTATTCTCGTGTCTTAATAGCTGCTGTGGAATTGGAGCAATTTGCATAGGGAAATTCATTTTGTACACAAGCTGACAAGCATCACTTTTCAAGAAAAAAGAAATGTGAAAAGAATTGTTTAACTGTTAGGTTTTTAGCTAAACTCATCTTATTTAATAACACATCAATACTCGGTTGATCGTCTCATAAACTGTAGTAATTGTTCATGAGAAATTGCTCTTTGATCATATTATCAATATATAACACTTTTTTTTGTTAGTCCATTAAATGGAAAGCCTTATTCACCTTGTTTTGGTTGGTGTAATTTTTCACTTCGGTGTATAAAAAATGATCCATAAAATTTTGGTATTTAAGGGTCCTGCTGACAAGTTCCTTTGAAAACTTTTTTTTAAATTTTTTTAAATCTCTTTTTTTTCTTATTCTTTATTCTATGATACGTACACAATACATTTATACAATAACATCAATATTTACAAAATAAAATAATATAATAATAGCAAGTATGTACAATGTGGCAATCGATTAAAAAAAAAGACATAATTGATATACATAATGACATAGTAATTACAGAGAAATCAGTCTACGAAGACAGAGTTCTTTTTCAAATAGGAATAACAGATTTGGGTGGTTGCCGTATCTAAACTTGGCAGACTGTAATGACAGTTATTAGATCAACATGTGAAGTTTAGCAGATGTTACGAGAACAAGCAGTTCTCTCTTTAATATCAACATTGATGATGAAGTGACTATTCTGTGTTGGTAGCTCTACCAGGGGTGTGCCAGTGAGCTTGCCGATCGGGTCCACTTTTAAATGAAAATTTGGTCAGCATAGAACTGGTGGCGCTATACTGATCAGGCGTGATTGTAGCAGACGACACGACGCTGGCCACGCGTCTCTCAGACGACCCAATATGTCAACGGGAGTGCACTATTTTGAATTATTTTTAACAGTCATCGCCCGGTTAACGATGACAATTCTTCTAATTATGATGAATTTGTCAAAATGATAAGATTAACATTCGCGATTACGTGTTATTCATCTTATTCATTACGTATTCAACATTTAGGTTTTGCGTGGCCACCGTCGTTTGTTTAAATCCACAACGCCCTCAAACCTATGCTGACCAAATATTACGTTAAACCTGGTTAAACACTGTTAAACGCGTTCAACGCCGGTCACCGACACATTCCGATGATTACAATAATTTATGTAATTTATGCAAACGGCCCCGTTTTCGCTACGTGTGTTAGTATACGACTTTCCTATCCCAAAATTAATAGTATCCCTGGCTCTACTTTCTGGTTGCTTGGAAAAGGGTGTTTCTATATGTTTTCATTCATTCATTTTATTTATTGTATATATAGGCCTCTGGCCGTTCATACTACATGGTAACAAAATTATAAATACGCATACTTAATAAACAATCTTTACTTTGCTATGCTATCATCAAAGGATTCAATATACAAACATAATCAATTACATTCAATATCTTCTCTTCTCTTCATTGCAGTGAATACAAATTGAGCAAGGTTTTTAATATCAGTACTTTTTGGAGAACTCATGAGTTGGTTGAATTTCTCATGCGTTGGGTGTCTGGTTTACTTAGTTGAGATGTATCTATTACGTAAAGTGTTATATTGGTTACAAATAATAACACAATGAAATTCATCTTCTACATTACCATCATTACACATTAAACATTTCCGATCATTTGGACCTATTCCATGTCTTTACCGGTTTCAATGCGTAGAGAATGACTGGAGCATCTTAATTTTGAAAGACTACGGCGATGTGACGCATTTGTGATAACTGATATAAGTATTTTTCAGGTGATAATTAAATTTTGAAATTACGATATGTCCTTAATTTATCAAGAGTAGAAATATCGGCAAACCGATTTTGTCGCGCAGTATACGTTGGATACGTTGCATAAACATAGATAGAAACATATTTACATCACCAACACCTTGAATACCATACATGTCCAAATCCATGATTAAAAAGTATAAATTTGATCTCAGTGGCCCACGTTAGCGAACCTCTCTCGTCAAGATAAACAAGCATATCATAACTTTTCTTTGGTAAATGGTCATCTCCCATACTTAACAGTTTAACCAAAATTTGATACAGTTGATAATACAATATACAGGGTGAGTCAAAAAGACTGCAATAGTGGAAAGAAGCCATTTTGTTTTCAAAACCAAAATGAATTTTAAAACTTTTTAAACGTTGCAAGAATGATGTATTTAATCCTAACTTTGTGTGAAAAAATGAAGTCGATCGCATTTTTCGTTTGTCTTTGGTGACCCTCTTTGCTGCACAACCAAATTTACCTGTTTGTCCACGAGCACAGGGATTTTCATTTGAAATGGCACACATTGCATTTTCATAGTTGAATATCTGCCAACAAAAAAATGGAAAATGTCAGGTTTTTTTATTGAAATTTAGAACATTATACGCTTTCATAGCATGGGTATGATTATAATTGATTATGCTAACTCATATGTAAACAAGAAAGGATGCATCAAATTCCAATAACATCACAAATGAACTAAAGTTTCCAAATTTGAATGAGAGACACATTTTGCGATCTAATGCATATTTTGGGTATCTCGTGGACAAACGTGTGAAATGGGTGCACTGGTCAAAAGGTTCACCAAAGACAAATGAAAAATGCGATCGACTTCATTTTTTCACACAAAGTTAGGATTAAATACATCATTCTTGCATCGTTTAAAAAGTTTTAAAATTCATTTTAGTTTTGAAAACAAAATGGCTTCTTTCCACTATTGCAGTCTTTTTGACTCACCCTGTACATAAATGGGATATCTGCCACACTTGCCAATTGCTGCATTATTTGTAGAATTTTGATTGATTTGTAGAAACTGCTTGCAGGCCTTGTATTGAACTTTTTCCAGACATTCATAATGCTTAAAACCCCAAATATCTGAGCCGTATGTTAAAATAGGTAAAATAGCAGCATCAAAGATTTTAAAATAGGAATCATACAACATATAACCAACAGCATACATTGTTTTTCTCAGAATATTAAGTACTTTGGAAGCTTGATCTGCAAGGTGTCTCGTTGATTTCCCCCATGCATTGCCAGTTGATAATGTTAGGCCCAGATATTTATATTCTGACACAATATCAAGAGGGTTATCATATAAGTCCACTTTCCATAACGACTAATCTGGCCTCCTTTACGGAAAATCATAATTTGAGTTTTGCTCATATTAACCTTCATCCCCCAATTTTTGCAGAACTCCTGGATCGATTTAATATGTTTATTGAGACCACCTATAGTATCAGCCATTACAACAATATCGTCAGCACAATAAAGAGCATTGATTTCTGTGATATCCGGCATTAAATGACAACCCGTTGCACCATTAGTATCAAGATAATTTGATAGCTCACTGATAAAGAGAGCAAATTGGAGGGGGCTGAGAAGACAACCCTGCTCCAGTCCAATAGGGCATTCAAACATGTCTGAAATTAGATTGCCATCTCTTATACTACCAAGCATATTGTGGCGAACCCTGTCTTTCGATGCAACTTGTGGTAGCGAGCGGTCAAAGCATTCAGTAGTTGATGGCGTAGGCGTGAGGTGGTACTCCTCACTTAGTTCAGATCTCATGTTAAACACACAGGCACACAATTGGTTTTAAGTTCTCATCATCATTTTTAACAGGACATCGGGTGCAATCCGCTAGCAAAGGATTGGGAGGAGCGTAGTGTGTGGTATATAGCAAGAGAGGCACTGCCAGTCAACTCCACAGCCCAAAGTCTAACCCACCTCTGCCTAGATCAGCCAGAACAGCCCAATTTATACCCCCAAGTCACGTGATCCAGCGGCGATCATGTGACAGTTTAAAGATAAAGAGCGCCCTCTCTCTGTGCTATAGTAATTCCGCCACAATATTCAGCATTTTCCCTGTGATTCCTACAGACTTAAGTTTATTTTACAGTAGTTTGTCTCTTTGGATGCTATGGAAGGCTTGCTTAAAATCAATGAAAAGACAGTATAATTTCCCTCTTGTTCTTAGTAGATTCCTTTGAATAGTACTATGAAGTGTAAATATGTTATGAGTGGTTGCATATGGTCATGTGTTATAAGCTCTCCTCCTTTCGCGTTACACATAGATTTTGGTTTTCGCGACATGATTTTTACTTTACACATTTATATAGGCACAAACAAATAGAATGATCTGAACCAAAAACAGTTTTAAACTGCTGTTTTACAGTTGTGCCCCCTCCCCCCCCCCCCCCACAATAGCACAAGGCAGCCATACTTGTCACCATCAGCTAAATTTACATTTTGCTATCTGCTGAAGATAGCAAACAATAAACATTAATATTGGTCATCATGTGACGTGATCAAGTGAAACAAGGTTGAAAATGTTACAGTAAAATTGAATTTCTGGTTACAATTTACAAACTGAGAAAACAAAGTAAAACATAAAAAAATTCACTTCTTTGTGCCTCTTACTCAAAATCAATATTCCTGACACCCGACTCATTCTGCTTGATCGCGTCACAAATTACCATTTAATATCTACTGCTGAAAATATGCACACATCTCATGCCATCTACTGAAGATAGTAATTTGCCTGAATTACACTGCCAGTTATTTACAGTCTCTCAATATTACAAATGGTGCATCCCATAAGGCAGCCACACTTGTTATTGGTTATTTACAGCCTGTCATCATTACACAAATAGTTTCCAATGATATAGTTGTGACAATGTCACTAGTATTGTCACTAGTTGTCATTAGTCCCTCATTCTCATTTTTACAACTACCTTACTTCCTTCCCCCCTGTTTTTTTGCGCCATGTGGTCCTTATTCCAGTGGTAGGTTCTGCCATACTTGCTGCAGCTGATATTTCAAGTTCAACTAAGGTTGCTGTGTTTAGTTTGTTCATTGTCTGTACAGCACTTTGCACATTTGGGGTCATATCTACTCCATCGGTCTCTGGACTTTCATCCACAATCTCATCTTCACACCCGTAAGTGTGAATCATATACCTGATCCTTTGACCATATTGCTTCCTCTCCTCCTCCTGTTCCAAACTCCTTGCCACTTTCATCCTTGTCCTCTGATCCTTCTTCGCTGCTGTCTTCTTCACCTTGGCGTCGTTCCTCCTCTGTGTAATATCTTTCATGCAGGCACTCCTGATGTCTTCAGTTATTGGCAGCCTCAACTCGGCAAACAGCTCCAATATCCAGTGGTAGTCTGGGTTCGGGGTCTCCTGGTATGTTTGGTTGGCATGAAGAACCCCAAGATTTGTTGATGTCATGTAATGGAGTCTGTGGAGGGCCATATCTTTACGCCTATGGTAAAGATGTGGTGGCTGGATTCAGGCCAGTTGGAATGTCCTCTTCCCAGCTCCAAGTCACGGGTGTTTGACTGTCCGATTTATAATTAAAATTATGGAATAAAAAAAGATTGCATAGTGGCCCAGTTATGGTTTGACTTGATTAAGGTAGCGCTAATGAATACGAGTATACGGTGAAAAATTCACGAAAATTGTTGGAGCCATTTTCAAATTATCTGCATTTTCTACTTTACACACATTTGACATGTAACTCTATGGGAAATGTGGCCGATGAGGGCGCTATCATAGTAAATAATAATATTCAAAGCTCTATTTCTCAGAAATGGCACCAACAAATGTTCTGAAATTTCTACAAAAGATGGCCAGTATATTTAGGTACTTGAATAAGTTAAAACCAGAACCGGGCCAGCAAGTTACGGTGTTCTCAGAATAAAACGGACAAATTATGTTGGATCAAACAGCCGTGGAATGAATAACCTGCCGGGCCTGCTCAGCTCGAGCATAACACTCAATCCTGTAGGCCATGAGGTGTAGAGGACATACCTCGATTGCTATGCTGTCCCTTCACACTGTAGTTCCTCTAGTTCCTTGCAGTTTCCACAACTGCATGTCTTCTCTGGGGAGAAAGAGCACTTGCCATCATGAGACCACACATGCTCATTTTTAGCATGATGATCTGCCAGGACGCGCATGGTATCAGCATACAGCTGTGGGTCCTTCTCGTCTGCTGCGGCAAGTATAGCACAAAATTGATTAATTGTGGCCTGCCTTATGAAATTGGCTGACAAACAGCCAAATCCTTGGCGGTGGTTTCTTGCCCTGGCAATTACATTTCACCGACTCCACCTCCGCAAACTTCTTCTTGTGTCGTTACATGTAGGCTTTGGTAAATTGGCGAGTTTGTACTAATTATCCAACCGTTCCTGTGTGCACGGCATACATGGTTCGCACACAGCATGATCCTGCTGGACTCTTGGTCAAATACCTTCTTGAAAGCGTTACCACTGCTGCTGTCATCATCTTGCCAGTTCACTTCCACTACAAGATCTTTTTCCTTTAGTTCTCTGAAGCATTTGTCTGCCGCATAGCCTTCCATGGACTTTGAGGTGCCCTCATATGTATCATACAGTCATCAAAAAAGTAACTATACAGGTAATAAATGTACTTTTAACTCTAAAAATACATATCCTACCTAGAAATATTAAATCATAAAGTTGTTGAGAAATTTATCTTCTTTAATATGAGATATTGCACGCTAGGATCGGTTGAATATTTAAGAAGCGACAATCCAAAATGTAAGGTAAAGTCACAATTTCAAATTCACATTTTACATTTCATCACGGGGGAGAGAATGACAGGTAGCGTGTGTGTGGCGTATTGATCCATCGGAACAATGCGGCCGACTGTCCAACCTGCGCATGCATCCCCCAATTGCACTACCGGTAATCAATAAGATACCCGTAGATTTGGTCCGCGTGTAGAAAATAAAAATGTGAAAATGAAAATCGGACTTCTCCTTACATTTTTGAGTGCCACTTCCTTAATAATCACCCGATCCTACCGTGCATTATCTCATTAAAGAAGACAAATTTTTCAACAACTTTATAATTTAATATTGTTAGGTAGGATATATATTTTAAGAGTTAGAAGCCCATTTATTACCTGTATAGTTACTTTTTTTGATGACTGTATTCCTCAGATATCTCATCGTCACCTTTCTGGCTCAAGTGCAGCAGGGAAAGTAGAGTGCCCCATTGATGAAATTTCTAAAAGACAAAAAAAAACCTACATTTAATTCACACACAATACAAATGCTGCATATGTCAACAAAAAAAGCACTCAATTATCATGGAATTTGCAATTAACAGCTCGTCTTCCAACCTCTGTATCCGCTCATCTTTGGTTTGAAGGCCTACCGTGGTATATGTGGAATTCTCCCTGGCAAAATTTGGATGATTTATAGATAACTTGAACAATGTAGGCTATGCAAAAATGACTAGGTATTTGGAAATATAACAAGTATTTGTTTTTGGAAGCACGGTTTTAATAAGACTTAATTGCGGGACTGCATCGAAGAGTCAGACTTTAACAGAGTAATTTACCTTTGATTGCCTGCGCTGCGATAGGATCCAGAGGTGCCTTGGCATCTGCATCACCCTTCTTGTTTTTTCTCAATCCTAGACCTCGTGATTTGGACAAGAGATCTTGCCCAAACACAAGATCTAAGGTGCCTTGGCATCTGCATCACCCTTCTTGTTTTTTCTCAATCCTAGACCTCATGATTTGGACAAGAGATCTTGCCCAAACACAAGATCTAAGGTGCCTTGGCATCTGCATCACCCTTCTTGTTTTTTCTCAATCCTAGACCTCTTGATATGGACAAGAGATCTTGCCCAAACACAAGATCTAAGGTGCCTTGGCATCTGCATCACCCATCTTGTTTTTTCTCAATCCTAGACCTCATGATTTGGACAAGAGATCTTGCCCAAACACAAGATCTAAGGTGCCTTGGCATCTGCATCACCCTTCTTGTTTTTTCTCAATCCTAGACCTCATGATTTGGACAAGAGATCTTGCCCAAACACAAGATCTAAGGTGCCTTGGCATCTGCATTACTCTCCTTGTTTTTTCTCAATCCTAGACCTCGTGATTTGGACAAGAGATCTTGCCCAGACACAAGATTTAGGAGAGAATTTACCAGGTATTTTCCCGCCTTCTCGGGCCCTCTTGCATCTGCAGCGGTCACTGCTGCCGTCCGGGCTCTGCTATCCACCAGCACGTGCTGGTACATCGATGTATCTCTTGGATTGACAATTAAGGGCCGCTGTAAATTGAAAACAAATCATTTCATCAGTACATGAAATTTTGTTTCATTGGGGAAAAAAGTAGCCTGTGAGAGCATATTTGATGCGGCCAAACATTTGTTGAAGCTTTTGTGCCCCTAGGCCTGTGTTGCCTTTTTTAGACTGACTCAACTCTATGTTTGCAATGTCTTGGGATTTTTGAGAACTGTTTTTGTATGGTAGGCAGGAAATTTATTTAACGCTGGTGTGGTGCTCATTTTTCCTGATTTTAACTGATCTGAACAGTTAGCACATGTCCTTTATTCATGGTTGGAAACAGTATACATTAACCCTAAGTCACTTTTCTCAGATATTTTTTTCCGCGCGGAGAAAAGCCACCCAAAAAGTCTCCCCGATCCCCCGGGATTTGAACCACGGACCTCGCGCTTGTGGGGCCAATGCATTTCCACACCACACCACCAGGGTTTTCGATATAGCTGGCCCAGTATACTGCGCCAGCTATAGCCTGTGTCGATTTTTTTTCAGGGGAAACGTCCACGCCGGGTGCAGCAAGGAGTCGCTGCCCGTAGTGAATCGTAGTGCCCAGGATCGAGCTATAGGGTTAAAGGATTATGGGTACAAAATATTTTCGCAGGGTTTTGAATTTGCGGTTCTAAAATGAACCATGAAAATTAAACCCCAGCGAAAATCTCTCTGGTATTACAAAAGAAGTTACATCTTTTTACCTAGTTTATCGTGCATTTTCTTCAGTCTTCTTTCTCGGTGTCTTTTCGCAGATCTTCTTCTTTTACACAATCTTCTCCCCCGGGGGGGCCAGTCAAACATAATGTTGTACACATGCGTGACCAAAAAAACGCGTAAAAAGGGGTGTTTTTTCAGTGTTGGACGGGTGGCTTAAAATCCCGACTTAAAATACAGGTCGAACGTGTTTAGGGTAACTTATTTTGTTCCCCGTTAAATAGACAAAACTTGTTTAGGGGTCATATTCTGGCAAGAACTTATTTAGGGGTCAAAATTTGCAAGGAAAGCGCGCTAAAAACTTGTTTAGGGGGTAATTTTGCTTGCAGGGTAAAACTTGTTTAGGGGGTGTCTGGAAAAAATTTGGTCACGCATGTGTACACCATTATGTTTGACTGCCCCCCAGGTCTTCTCCCTTTCACTGTTGGCGTCATACCTGGCATTCAACACTGATGGATTGGTTGCTTTCATTCAATGGTTGTAGGGGAACAAAGTTGATATCATCTGTAGATTGAATAAAATCAGCACGTTAAAAACAGAGCGATTTTTAAATATTTTAACAAGAATGAATTGTACTTTTTGTCAAGGCTCAGTCAGCATATTATTATGACATTTGCAAATGTAAGATCAACCTCCCAGATGTCTCATGACCTCAGTGACAGACATTTATTTTCGCGCTATTCAGGCTACATGTATTAAGTTAGCCAGCGCAAAATTAAAACCCCATGAAAAATAATGTGTACATACATGTATACAGTGCAGTGGAAATTCCCTAAAACAGGCGAAAATAAAAACGTGCAGGATGTCAAAACCGTACGCGAAAATTTAGATGTGCAAAAATTCTGTTTTTACAGTACATGCTTGCATCATGTTTGTGATTTCAAAATACATCTCGATGAGCATTATTTTAGTGCCCGGTATTATTGTGTTTTTCTTTTGAGCTGCGTACCGGTACATGTAGATCTGATCATCATACCCCAGACGCTGTGCATCTATTAACCAAATGAGTTTACCCATGGTTAAATAAATGTTGATTTATTTTTAATTTATGACTTTTGAGATGCAAAAGTTTCACTAAAGCTTAAACGCTGTTTTATTTACACTGTCGGCATCATTCATACCCCAGACCAAGGCTCAAGATAAGCGGGCGCTGGGGGTACATTGTATGATGATCAGATCTACCGGTACATGTAGAACAGAAGATGTTACATTATAGATTTACTTACCAGGGGCGGGTTTTCTTCTTGGTGCACTTGATAGGTGTGGCCTCTTCAACTTCAAACCGGTGATATCTTTACTGAGATTTTGAAGTTTGGTGAGAAGTGGACCCATGATTTCCTCAATATTTTGCCGGTTGTCTTTCCCCTCGTAAAATGCCAGGATTTTGCAGTTCTTGATCATGAGTGCCGACCTTTCTCACTGACATTGATTATCTGTAATATAAGTTTCGTACTCTTCCCGCCTTTTTCAGCTGCGACATGCATCCACAGCACTTCATCTGATGCACTTTTTGCAACCCTGCAAGTAATCCACCTTGGCGTAATTCATTAACCCCCTGGGCACTACCGACCTATCTTACAGTGGTTCTGATTGGTTTATTGCAAGACATACTTATTAGAATAGCTAATTAAAATGCAGCTTGTAAAATATTTTACTCCAATCTTTATCAGAGATACAATTATTGTAAAATTGTCTCTAGTTGGTGCAATAAATGATGTATCTATCTTTCTGACCAATCGGCCGGTAGTTCTCAGGGGGTTAACCATTTTAGTAACAACTTCTGCCACATCTGCTAAGCGTACAAATGGGGTTTCTTCCCCGGACGGATTAGTGAATGTCCCATCACACTCGTACTCAAACTCCATATCATGGATCTCACTTTTCAGATTTTGTTCAGTCATAAAAACATCATGACCTATTTCTACTTATAGTGTTCTGCGAATCAGTCTCCACAAAGTTTGAGTCATTAAAGCACGGAGGGCCAACACAGTCTCTTTTTTTAAGCACCCTATTATATTCAACCCTGCCTCTTTTGCAGTTTCGGCATACATAGTTTATTTCTTTTAATGACCGAAACAACTTGAGTATGCACATCTTTGTCCCTCGATGTAGGTCTACAAGCACCTGGCGTGTTGTCTTTGACCTGTGCCAAAATGCCGGTTAGCTTTTCAATTCATTTTGCTCTGCGAATTTTTGTGGTGCGAGCAGCTTTTGAACTGGACTGTTGCGTGTTCGGCACTTCCAGTATGGCTTACAACAAATAAGCCATCTTTGTCTAAATTATTCTGTTTATTCCTAATCAGTTGACTCATTAGCTGTTTTTGAGGCACAGTGAGTGAGCCACTCAAGGGTATAGTTGTTTTTCTTAAAAGTGTGTCCTTCTCCTCTTCAACGTACTTCAACAAAGTTCTTCAAAATACAATTTTGGATCACCATGACATGAGGCACCAGCATTCATCAAATTCACAAGATCATCTTTCGTGCAATATCCAAGTATTTTTTTGACCACAGATTTGGGCAACTGGCGATTCAAGAAGGATGTATTTTCAACTGTCAGAGTAGGCCTACACTTTTCAGGATTTTTCTTCACTTTTTTTGATGCAGGTTGTACATACATGTATGCTGGTTCATCTATTAACCACTCCTGATTTGACAAGTACATTTAAGAGTAATAAACCCTGGTGTATTTCTGGCTTGTGATTGAACTCGAGGTGTGTTGTTTAGAAATGCCAGTGGAGGTCTTGCTGTGGGCGTTTCATAACTTGGAGTTGGTGCACATATAGGCTTACCAAAGGAAAAGTTGTACGAGTGGTCATGTTGTTGTTGGGGAGTGCGTAAGTTTGGTGTCATGTCATCAGGATCACTGTTCCTCCTGAATGTCGCTGCATTTATTCCGATACCGCTTAGGTAAAGAATAGTCGTACTTTGGAGGACATATTCGACGTTCGTTGGGAAAAATTGCGTTTGAAATGATCGACGAAAAAATTCAATCAGCTAAGACGACGCCATTTTAAGTATCCCACAAGTCCCCGCGTGATGGCCGGTGATGAAGTTTGACCTTGCTGACCCCGATCCTTGACCCGGCGACGTCAATAAGTGGACATGCCATACGCTCGTGTACGGTATTCCAGTAATTTTGATTCATGTCATTTGTTTTTAAGAAGTGTACAAAAATGCAATCTGGAATAGCCAAAACATCAAAGGTATAACATATGTTACAATGCAATTATTATTACCTCATCTGAACTATTGACCTCATCTGAACTATCGTCCTCCCTGGAGAAATCATGTTCCGTTGGTGCAAGCATATCCTAGAAAGTATTGTAGATTGTGGGTGATATAAATATATACCAAATTAGCAATGTTATACACCTATCAGTTGTAAGACGCACTATACGACCCCCGGGAGTGGTACGTCACTTTACCGAGGTGCGTCAACTTCTCATGTACCATGACGCAGCCTGTGTCAAAAAAACGACGGACCATTGCCATCCAAATACGCACCCTCAGTCAACTATCAGCCCATTCGCACCCATGTAAAGTGACGGACCTTTTTACGCACCCTCCGTCATTTTTTTGACGGACCAAAGGCTGCCACTGAATCTGATCATTCTAAACAGTAATGCAAACCTCTTTCTATAGGATGATTGTCACTTTTGAAACTGGACCCACGACCATTGAAATGACAATAACTCCGCTCCGCAACATCGTATCTCATCGATCGAGGTGTCAAAATACGCAGAACAAAATTATGCACTTGGTTATTTGCTTCGATTAATGCATACCCTTTCGAGCCGTTATATATTGGATCATTTCTAAGTGTTTCGATACTTTTTGTGAGCAGTTTATTTGCTGAAACTTCCTTGGCATCTCAAATATACTTCTTGCTCCGCATGCACCACCCCCACTATTACGCAATTCTTTATAAACAGCAGCAGCTGGCTGCTCTTTAATTTTTCTTCGTGTTGACATTAAAACACTTTTGTTGTGTCGTATGAAAAGGTTTCAAACTCTTTTTGGTATTCCATTTGAAGATACATTGAGTGTAACTTCTTTTTGGCCTGAAGTAATTCTATATTGTACACTGTAAATGATAGTGTTAAAATTTTAACACTAATATTAACACCACTTGGGTAACGTTTTCTTAACACGTTGAAGTGTTAATCTTGTTTTCTTAACACGTTGAAGTGTTAATCTTATATTAACACCACTTGGGTAACGTTTTCTTAACACGTTGAAGTGTTAATCTTATAAAACCTTAACACGTTGAGGCATTAAAAATATAACACTAGACACGCTAATAGAAATTAGTTATGGCTAACGATTTATTAACACATATACATGTTAATACACCCTGCGGTGTTAAAATAAAAATGGCAATGTTAATTTTACAACACTGATGTTTATCACATATTAATACACATTGAGGATACATGTTAATACACCCTGCTTTGTTCAAATAAAAATGGCAGCATTAATTTTACAACACTGATGTTTATTGCACACATTAATACACATTGAAGTGTTAAAATAATAACTGTGGTGTAAAATTTACAACATTGATGCTCATTGCACATTCTCGTACACAATGTTAGCCTTTTCAGAAAATCAAAGATTAACTGTTATCTAACAGAGGTATATTTTCTGTGACACGATTAAGGGGGTTGTTGGGACCTTATGTAATTCCCTAGAGATTTTGTAATTAATCCACAGACTTAGATTACAGAATACCAGACTTCCTATATATTATACCGCCCTGTGTAATGGCGGCGTCAGCCATGGGGCTCCAATTGGGGGTAATCAGGTTCTTGCTGAAACACGCAAAAATGAACACAACAAAAATGCGTCCACATCTGCGGGCAAAAAATTAGTCACAATGTTGCATGGGCTGTGGCTTTTAAAGAGTGTTTAAAATCATGCTCAGAACGCAGTAAATGTATGCAATTACACGCACTTGACGAATCACAGTTATTTTGCATGATCTTGGGCAAAACCGAATACCCCCAATTAGAGCTCCATGCCAGAATAACAATGGCGGATCTCCGTAATCTTAATCTGTTATCTAATCAAACAATCACTTTATATCAAAATGAAGCTGCATGCATGTCATTTAATAAATCAAAATATAATTTAATGTACATTTTTGAAGTCGCAGTGATGTCATAAGTGAGCAAGCAAGAGTAATTTTAAAACAGTCCAGATAATGAATATTTCCTGACTTTTCCGTTATATTTTTACTTCTTTTTTTTAAACAGTCCCCTACAATGTATGGGTATACGCTGTGTCAAAATGACAAGAAAGTGTAGCTTGGCATGCAAGTTAGACCTAATTTGACATCAGCAGAAGTGTTACAAAGTACCATTAAACATTAACGGTCGCAGCAACCTCCTTGATTTAAGAAGGATTAAGAAGGATTCACAATATACATTACATATAGGAGTTGTACTCACATATTTTTGGAACAATTTACTTGGTTTACACGCAACAGGACATGCAACTAGTCGCAGTTTGTACTATTTAATTCTAAACATTCAATTTCAACAGAATTGTCAACCGTTCAATAATTAAATTTACATTATTGTACATATAATTCTTTCAAGAGTTATAGATATTAATTCAATAACAATAATTCTGAATTAATCATACTGCCCCTAATATGCTTATACTAATACTTATAAAAACAAATTTCCTATTCTTTTTAACCAAAATTGTTGCAATAAATGATACAATAAAACACTTTGATCGTACTTCTTTTATCACTTAACAAAATTTAGCAAAATATCCGAAATAACAGATTATCTAATCACTTTTATAAAGTTTCTGAAACACTATTCATAACTAATTAATTATAGGTCAATAAATAAGTATTGTTTCGAGTGAAATTAGAAAAATTAATGCACGCGCTCTGATGTTGATGTGAATAATGGCACAACCCCGCAGGGGAGGGCTATTGTGAGCATATCAACATTTGCGCAAGTGCATTGATATTTCTCATTTTTTCGAGAAACAAAACATACGCATGTATTGATCTAATTCATACATGACACTATACAAATCAAAATTCACAATATAAGCATAATTTTGATCCATTTAAAAACGAATAAAAACATGTTAACAAGTTTGCTAACACCTGCAGTGAAAATCAGCGAACCCACCTTTCCTGAAAAACTAATAAAAACAAAGCGTGCCAGAATGCAAGAAACTAAAATACGCGGAGTGCATTGAAAGTGTCTAATGCACTCCGTGTGCGCGCCGTTCAATACGTGCATCGCCCACTTTGTTTTGATTCGTTCAAAATAATGCTCAAATTGTGAATTTTGATTTGTATATAAAGTGTCGTGTATGAATTAGGTTAATACATGCATATGTTTTGTTTCTCAAAAAATTAGACAAATCAATGCACTTGCGCAAATGTTGATACCCTCACAATAGCACTCCCCCCCCCCCCCCCCCCCCCCCTGCGGGGTCGTGTAATTATTCACATATCAACATCAGCGCGCATGCATTGATTTGTCTAATTTCTCTCGAAACACATTTGCATTTATTGACCTATAAGTAATGTTATTTTACATCAATGTCAAGAAAGTATGATTTTTGAAAACCTTTAAACCCTTCAATCAGCAGAAAACAACCATTACATATTGTTTGCCTTAATGCTAGTGACATGCAATTTGACACAGATTATTGAAAGTTTTGAAATATTGCATGGGGTGAGTTCCTGTGACCAAGGACCTGAAATGATCAGCCATGATTAATTGAATGGAAAAAACAAACAAAATTGACAGTTTCCTTACAGATTTGATTTTGGAAAATGTGAAATATTTTGTGTTGAAAAGTCAAATATTTATGCCTTAAAAATAGACGTTCACAAATCTTGAAGACTTTTACCAGAGACAGTTAAAACAAGGTCTTCTAAAAAACTGGCCGAGACACCAGGAGAGGATAAATGAGCAGTGAACACTGTTTAAGCCAAGGACTAACATATCTAAATAGATAATTAGATATGTTAGTCCCAGGTTTAAGCTAAGAGGGACTTTCCGCGCAATGTAACCTTTCTGTTAGTATCATTTGAGCATGGGAAAAATATTTCAGAGGGCTAATTTGTGAAACTACACTTTAAGAATAAAAAAAAGGTTCTGAAACTGTCCTGTATAGGAATGTGTAATGGTTATAGCAAATTAGAATGAGTTCTATAAAGGTTATAGGCCAAATAATAATAAAAACCTGTTCAGCGTCTTGACCTTTTCCAAAGAAGAAAGGAGGCCCTTTTTATTTTTTCCAACTATGTGCAAAATTGCCCTAATTAGCAATAAACTTTACGAACCTAATGAAGGAGGAGGCCCTTTTTAATAGGTTTTATTTCATGGTTCTAAGGGGTTTGTGCTTTGAATGAAACACCTGAAGAATAAGGTTATGACTGAAATAAAATGAGAAAAGAAGAAAATTGAAGTTGACCCAAAAAAGGAAGCAGGAGAGGAAGGTAAACAGGTTTTTTTAAAAATATTATTTTGCCATATTTGTATAACCATATTTGGTTTATTAATGGTTAATTAAGAACCCTTTGGGGTCCTAAGTCTTTCCTTATTGTGATTGGTTATAGTATTTGCAAATCAGAATTGTCAGGAACTATCCTTGTTTTCTAGGTTTATCCAAGCAGTGGCGTAGCTCAGGAGGGGGGGGCAGTTGCCCCCCTGACAGAATTTGTTGTGCCCCCGCCCCCTTTGTGCCTCCGCCCCACTCTTCGGATATAGGGCTTTTATGCATTTGAACCATTTAAAAATGACCATTTTCGTTTTGTTAAAGGACATTTATTTTTTAAAACGGCCTAATAAAACACTGAGGATTTACCATTTGTTGACTGTTGTTGTGTTTTTGGGACTGCGACATTTTTTGACCGTGCAAATTTTTTGGACCTCACCCCCCCCCCCCCCCCCTTCCCCCCACTTACGTGAAATTCATGAGGTGACTGACTGGGAACACATTTGGGGCAACCTTTTACGAAAATTTTAGAAATCTTGCCCCCCCTAATAAAAATTCCTAGCTACGCCACTGTATCCAAGGACCATAAAGGTTTCACACAGCACAGAAATACGTTGAGAGGCAAGTCAAGCAAGGTCGGCGGAGTTGGTTCTTTCTCTAGGGTATTCTTTGTATGCGATCAAAAATATTATTTATAACACTTTACTTAATATTGTCAAGTTACACAAAGTTCTTCGAAAGTTAAGCATTTATAAATATATTTAAGCCATAAATATAATTGGTCAAACTAATTAAATTTATTTTATTTCGCCATAAAGCGTTAAAACGTTAAAAGCGTTAATTAAACCATAAATGGTTAAACATAGACCATTTCAAATCCGAGAATATACGATCGGTTCCGAATGTTTCCGATTAGCCGAGCGATAAAAAAACAAAATAGTCTCGTTCCACGTTTTACTTCTCATGTGTGCACGCGTGTATATAAACATAGTAAATCACTAGGCGGACAACCAACAAGACTGTGAATGCGATCAAAAACGTGACCTGTTTTTCCGAAGATTTCCGAATAATCGAAGGACGGGAATCGAATAAAAAGAAATAACCATCAACTTTATTAACCGAGATTCAAACAATCCTTGGCATTGGTTTAACGATGGAATACAAGGTGGAGTCTTTGTTGGCTCGTCCAATCAGAAATTCAAATCTATCAATATCTACGATAAAATTCTCGCGCCAAATGTTAATACAATCCTTTTCATTGGTACGTATATATACGTACTTTAATTGGTTGGTCGTATCACTATACACAATTTGTATCCAATCGCTTACCGTCTCACACTGTCCAGCACTGTCAAGACTGTTGCTGACGGGCCAAGCACTGCACTCACATATTCTCCAATTGGACATAAACATCGAAAGTATGTCAATAAACCCAATCAGTGATCATTGTCTATCGCTATAGAGTTCGTGACGTAAGGTTCGCAGATTTGAAGCAATCTTGTAGAAATAATATTTAGCGAATTAAATGAGAATATCTGCGAAACAATTGTACAAAACTTGTCTCGTCACATTTCATTATATTATAAGCTCCAATATAGGGGTCTCTAATGAAGCTTATTCCAAAATATATCACTTTCGGCTGATTCTTCTATATAATACCATGTGCACCCTTCCCTTTTAACCTCCGCGAAGACCCATTAGTTGTGGCCTCTAATATGCCTCGACACTTCTGTGTCTCGGCAAAAAATAGGAACGGCAAAGCCGGTATTATCTATTGAGGCTATGTGTGTCTCAGATTAAAATCGATAAACTACAGCCATCATAAAAGGCTGCGTAGTCTTTAGCAATTAAGGCCATGAAATAACTTCTCAAAACTAATCCCTCTCATTCCCAAAAACTACACTGTTAAAAATAAAACTGTAAAAAAACAGTAATTATTACTGGCAGCTGGGACTCACTAACAGTATGAACTGTTAAATTACGGTGGGCTGTAAAAATTCAAAAATACTGGGTAACTGTAAAAAAAACGACAGTTTACCTTGCAGCTGGGACTGTTAAATGACGGTGGGCTGTAAAACTACAAAATACTGGACAACTGTAAAAAAACAGTAATTATTACTGGCAGCTGGGACTCACTAACAGTATGAACTGTTAAATTACGGTGGGCTGTAAAAATTCAAAAATACTGGGTAACTGTAAAAAAAACGACAGTTTACCTTGCAGCTGGGACTGTTAAATGACGGTGGGCTGTAAAACTACAAAATACTGGACAACTGTAAAAAAACAGTAATTATTACTGGCAGCTGGGACTCACTAACAGTATGAACTGTTAAATTACGGTGGGCTGTAAAAATTCAAAAATACTGGGTAACTGTAAAAAAAACGACAGTTTACCTTGCAGCTGGGACTGTTAAATGACGGTGGGCTGTAAAACTACAAAATACTGGACAACTGTAAAAAAACAGTATTTGTTACTGGCAGCTGGGACTCGCAAACGGTCTGAACTGTTAAATTACGATGGGCTGTAAAAATACTAAAATACTGGGTAACTGTAAAAAAACAACAGTTTACCTTGCAGCTGGGACTGTTAAATGACGGTGGGCTGTAAAAGTACAAAATACTGAATAACTGTAAAAAAACACTGAAATTTTACTTTACAGCGGGGACTGTTAAAAGACGGTGGGCTGTAAAAGGGGATAACTGTAAAAAAACAGAATTTTACCTTACAGCTGGGACTGTTAAATGACGGCGAGCTGTAAAAATACAAATACTGGATGACTGTAAAAAAAAGAATTTTACCTTACAGCTGGGACTGTTAAATGACGGTGGGCTGTAAAAATACTTGATAACTGTAAAATAACATTCTTTTATGGTCTGGGACTGAAACAGCCTGATCTGTTAAATGAGGGTGGACCGTAAAAATACAATCAATATGGGGTTGCTGTTTATTAACAGTAAGACCATGTTAAAAACCAAATCTGTAAAAAAAACAGTGTGGCCACTGGTATGGTACTATTAACGTTTAAAACCATTAAATGACGGGCCCGTAAAATATATGGTTATTTTGTAGGGATGAGGATAAATCCACTGTTAATTAACAGCAAAATAACATCAAATCACAGTAAACAAAACATATCTAAACAAGAGCATGTCTTTTAAAAGTATTTACGAGTAAACCTTTATTCTTCAACAATTGAACTTCTTTTTATCAGGTTTTAAGATAATAAGTTACAAAAAAATAAAGTAGAATGGTCATTGTCATACCTGACTAATATTGCTTCTCAACACCAGTTGCTCATTTTTAATCTATGCCGACTTATAATTGGTGTCGGTTAACAAACAAGATAACAAATTATCAATATGCAAAAGGCAGACTTCAAAAATATATACCGTAGTTTCCTGAACCACACAATCCCCTGGCTGGGTGGTCTAAGTAACAAATTAAGGGGGTACACACAATGTATCATCTTCACCTAAACTTGTGTTCAAACAAATTATGGCAATCTTGAAGTAAACCTCGATCTTGATATAAAGACAATACATTAACCAGCAAAGCTTAGGCCCGTCTCTCTGCTCTTTTTATGAAACTACTTTCAAAATTTCACAATGATCACACCCATAACATTATTATGTAATTTATCACACTCAATGTGGAAAACATATAATACATGCCCGGGAGGGGGGGGGCACTCAATTTTGGTTTTGGTGTGCGGCCCCGATTTCTGAACCATGACCCTAGGGAACAAACAATTGACTCTGAATAGATAGTTTACAAAAAACTGAACTGACATTTAAAAAATGAGGCTTGAGAACCAACTTTTTTGGTAAATTTGAGCTCTGGAAGCAGAAATTTCTGAAATTTTGTTTGAAATGGGGGTCTTGGGAACGAAATGTAAAAAAAAAGGCTTGTGAACTAGAGAATTTTTCTAAAGGGGTCTAGAGAACTGAATTTTCAAAAAGGGCTTGTCAACTGAAGGTTGTGTTTGAAATGGGGGTCTAGGGAGCGGCAGCCAGGGCGTGAAAAGGGGGTCTTGAGGGCCGCACATACCATTACCAACCATACCCCCACCCACCCATAAAACATGTATTCTAAAGTAAACATTTTGTCATAGTAGTATGCCTTACATTATTACACAATAATAACAGTTGCCAAACAGGCTACACATCACTTAAAGCTACAACAAATATAGGGAGCTACTTGAGTATGATGTGCTACTGAGAATAATTAAGGCAAATTTTGTTCTTTATCACCTCTCTTAAAATTGTCTCTTGATATTAAATTTTGAAATTCAGATAACGCTTTTGGAAAAAGCCTATTTAAAAACAAAAAGAAAAAAACAGGTCATATATATATACAAGGAGGGCAATCTTTATACTCACTTCAGTGCATCCCTGTACATAACTTTATACTTGTAAAAGAAATTCCCTCCTGGACCATGCATGTAGTTAAAAAATGTCAGATACAAAATACGGCACATGTGTTAGCAAACATTGATGAGGTGGATAGTTGAGGAAGATTAGTATAACATCACACATGCCACTTAGCAATCATTCTTTAAATTATCAATCATATTGGTGATTACTGGCAGAACTATCCAAATAAGTTTTGCTCAAGATTGTAGCTAAATATTTCACTAAAGCAAACCATGGCACCAGACACACAAAATACAAATTTGTTTCCAAACAGGACAAATTACTGTAAGTCAAACTTTGAAGTTGTTTCTTTGGAAATTAAGTTTAACTTAACAAAGTTTAACTTAACAGTTAGCTCTTTTTTTCTATCAAAATAAAATAAAATTAGTGAAACAATTCTCCGCTTCATCACTTTCAGGTTGATTTTTCCATCTTGGGTTTTTACATGATGCTCCAAAGTTTTGTATCATAATACAATGATAAAGCAGGGGCGTATCCAGGGATTGAGGGGGTGCTATTTTGATCTCGGCGCCCACTCAAAGTCAGGCACTGCTCTGCTAAAATAAGGGGTTGAAGGGTAGGTACATGACCCTTTAGGATACAAATATACATAAAAATCACAGATTTTCAACCATTTTTTTAAACAATTGTAATTTTAAGAAATAATATCATTTAAAAGCGGCAGAGACTTGTCGCCCATTCTACCAAAATAATCTGCCCGTGCAAAGTACCTACACGTAATAATTAAAACACCAACAACAGTCTTAAAAGTCAAAATTAAAAGGAAGTTAACTTTTCAATGTCAAAAAACAAAATATGATGTGATGTGGTAGGAGAATGAAGCGGATGACAACAGTATTGATGCTTTTTAAACAAAATATTTTATTTTTCATTGTTTGACAAGTTGCATTTTTAACCACAGGACCAATTTCAAAGGTGGTCAAAAATGTAGCATTTTATATGAACAAGAAGCTCAGAACCCTACACATCCCTACATGTATAAAGTCAAAATTTAATTTATTTTGCTGACATCAATCTCATTCTCTTTCATTGCATCACAAAAATAATACATTTGCTTTTGCCAAACATGTTGTTTTAAATGAATGAGCACTAAAATTAAACACTTCTCAACTATTATCTATCTACTGCCTAAACAACTAACTAACGTGAACAATGAAAGAAAAATGCAAGGGATTTGTGCTCATTTTAGAAAACAAGACAGTTTTTCAACCACAAGTCTGCTGCTTTCACAGTAACTATAGTGGGCTTCTTGACATGATTAAAGTCTCTTTCTGTACTCTGGAAATTTAGTGTCTCCATGAATGTTTTTTTCTGAGGTGACACAATAAAAGTCTTTTTCTGTACACTGGAAATTTAGGTCTGTATGCCGAAAGCAGGACTAAGCCCAATTTTTGTTCTACAAAAATAATTAAAATGTTCTAAAACCGGCAAATGAATCAAATTCTACAAATTTCAGTATAAATATTTAAACAAGGACATGAATTGCCATAGATTTCTCCCAAAATGTGTTATTTAAAAAGGGATCAAATTTCACTTAGTCCAGGACTAAATTTAGTCCTGCTTTCAACATACAGACCTTAATGTCTCCATGAACGTTTTTCTATGGCAACACAATATAAGTCTTTCTGTACTATGGATATTTAGTGTCTCCATGAATGTTTTTCTGAGGCAACACAATAAATGTCTTTTTCTGTACTCAGGAAATTTAGTGTCTCCATGAACGTTTTTCTGAGGCAACACAACAAAAGTTTTTTTTCTGTACTCAGGAAATTTAGTGTCTCCATGAACGTTTTTCTGAGGCAACACAACAAAAGTTTATTTCTGTAGTCAGGAAATTTAGTGTCTCCATGAATGTTTTTCTGAGGTGACACAATAAAAGTCTCTTTTTTGTACTCTGTAGAACATTATTTTATGCTCTCACTTTGTGTTCGAGTCTGTGTTCCGACTGTTTAAATTGACCACTCATTTTCGAACTCCTGCAGTTGTGATGTCAGCTTGAGAAGACCACCATGGACCTGTTTTCTGCCTTTCTTTGCCTTTTTTGTATTGCTTCCATCTGGATTTATACCCAGGAACAAGCTAGAAATAAAGTACAGTGTGAAATGTAAGTGTTAGTTCTGATCATCATGCTATTTATATCACACACTGGAAACTCAAGGTTTTTGCAAATTTTGAAGGAAAATAAACAAAATTTGAGCATAGATAGCACTGGAGTGCATTCAAGGGTCCTATCTATTTCAGACCCCAATTTTCAAGTTGCATTTTGATTAAACTGCTTACCTCTGGACCCCTAATAATTTAATCTATCACTGTTGCAAATATGCCAGACTATAATACTTTGGAGAATATTGCAATTCTGAAGTTTGACTTTCATATCTTGAGCCAATTTGATGTTGAAAATGACCATATAAAACCATTGGATATTTAATTTGGTAATCAAATTTTCAGTAATTCAGCACTATTATGACCATATCTCTTCAAGGAAATATAATTTGGCCCTAAAATTTCACATGGGTTATGAGAAAAATATGAGCTTTCTTGTGGTATAAAATTTACAGCTGGGACCGAGGGTTCTGAGGTGCAGGATGAGGGGCACTTCCTGAGTGGCACTGTTGTGGTGAGATGGTAGTTGTGGGATTTCATTCACTATCTTGAAGAATGAAATGTTATGCCTTATTGTCTCATTTCCATACAACCACACACAGTACACCTGCCAGGGCTGGAACTCAGTGACATGATGGTCACTTAGAGGTTCTTGATCCATGACATGCCTTGCTATACTTTGATCAAGACTTAATATGCAGGAATTGTGAGGCTTTTCGTTATCTGCGCGCAAAGGTTTCAGACCCGAAACTGAACTCAAGAAAAAAGTGAGGAATTTGCTGAAATGCTTTAAAAAAAAGAGGAAAATCATGGTAAAACGGCCAAAATTAGGCTAAAAATAACAAATTTTGTGTAAATTTTAAAAATAAAAGCGAGGAAATCAGAGATAGCTCGAGGAAAAGTTTCAGGTCTGCCATTCACATGCGTTGAAGCAGGCGCGCCATATTACCTAGGCGCGAACCACAAGTATTACAAGAACTGTGTCTGGTGCATTTTTACTTGCAGCTTCACACGCACCTTTCAATATCAAGTGAAGAGGCCCACATATTAAGTGTTAATTAAAGTATAGTTCAGTCTGTGATCATATATGCATGTCCAGTATCCGAGCCAGCTTCATCTTCAAGTTGCCAATGGAAAAGTTTGCCTTTAAACTTAAGATATTGCAATTAGAGTACAAACTTGACCCGTTTTAGTCATGCTCCATATTAAGACATTTCAGTAATTTTGTCTATATAGGCTCTGAGACAGAGAAAATGCAGATGCTGTGAGATTATATGATATTGAGTTGGATAAGGTTTTCATTAGTACTATTTGCTATTAAAGTCTTATCCTAAGATTTCCTTTATATACTGAAATATGATATGACACCCTCAGTGGCGTATTTAGGATTGGTAGTGCCCGGAGAAAGAAACAAAATTTGCGCCCCTTGCCCACTCCCCGCAGTGCCCCCCGCCCCGACTCAAAATTTACACCAATTTAAAAAAAAAAAAAATGACAAGCAAAATTGTAAGTGTGCACGTAGCGCGCGGAAATTTCTTGGGGTATTTGCTAAATTTACACAGAAAAGACCACTTTCTACCACTAATTCTTGAATTTTTTTTTTTAGTAATGGCGATTTGGCACCTCCCTGGTGGTAGCGCCCGGGGCATGTTGACCCAAAAAAACCCATGCCTCCCCCCCCCTAGTTACACCACTGGAGACCCTGGTCTGTTACTCCAGAACTGAAAACTATAAAAACAATCAGTTATGGAGATATTTAAATGTTAAAAGTCACTTTTGATAAATAACTCTAGAAATAACTTCATTTTAATTTTCTTGCGTCTTTCCTGAATCCATAGCAAACGTATCAGGGTTAAGGGCTATGAAGTTATCACATTTTTTACTAGGGCTCATCAACTTTCTGATTAGTGTGCCTAATGAATTATGCATGGAATTTAGAAATGCTACCATAGCTTTGGATGTATTGAAGCTCCTGACAAGTATATAACTATACTGAATCCACCATCATTGTTCAGATCTTTCTTTCCCAAAAATGTTTGCTTTACATTTTATGCATACTTTAAAGGCAATAGCCACGATCGCTAACTTGAACTTCAACTTTGCGTGACACTTACTGATTTAATTGCATATTTAGGAAATTTCCCAACTACTAACTTATATCGATAACAATTCTTGTTAAATAGGAATGCGATTGAAAAAATAAAAGTCAGTGTTTCTATAAATCAATCATCCAATTCTCAAATTTAAGGATTCTTTTCATGTAAGAAAATTGTTTTAGTGAAGGTATCATTGTTTTTAATATATTTTATATTCCAAAAGAAAAATAAGTCATTTTTGATCATCAAGTACACATTTCGATATTGAAAATTTAGGAAAATAAAAACCCTGTTGGCAGTTCAGTAAGAAATGACTTTTGTGCGAAATCGTTGTTAAAGAAAAAAAAAAGTTTTTGATTTGAATTTATGTAATATCTTTCCTTGATTTAGAGAAATTTCACAAGTTTTCATTATTCATGTGGTATCGTGGCTAATACCTTTAATAGGAAAATATCTGGTGACTACATTCATCAAAAAAGGTAAAGAAAGTTGTGAAAATGGCAAGTTGTTGATCATGGACCACTTGACTGAAATATCTCTGCAACCCTATGTCTGATTGAAGTCAAATGTTCCATAAATGCTAAGTTCTTACCGTTGAATAAATTCTAATGGGCCACATGCCTTGTCTGGGTATTTGAGGTTGAACATGTAGTAACTTGAGAACCATATGGAAATAGCTGAAATGGGGTTTGTGACTGTTGTTACTGCATCGCCTTCTATAAACAGGGAGAATGAGTCAGTTGTCATTGGTGGGCCTGCAAAAAGAAAAGGATAAATATTGATTACAATTTTAATCTATCTTTTGTACCAGTCAGTTTAAAATACGCTATAAAAAACATACTTTTGTAGTTAACGGTGGGTTATCCAATCTGATCGAAAATTACACATATACTTTTTCCTGATTTGAATGAACAACTATCACTACATAATGCAATTTTAATGTTTGATTCACATAACTCGAGTGAAGTTACAGGCAAAAATGTGTCTGAGAACAACCCATAGAAAACTATAGAATATTAAATTTAGTAAAATAAATTTCCAGTAATTCACCACTATTCTGACTTGATTTACCCTTCCAAAATCAAAAATGAATTCTACCTTCGATTTTATATGACTCAATATAACAAAGGTCAACACTTTGACTTGGACAAGAAAATAGTAAAAGTATGTGTGACCCCAAAACTGGCTGGTACAAGTTTTAATTGTGTTGTATTGCATCATAGCATAATAATATAACATTTTACAGGATTCCCAGCATTTCAAGAAAACAAATTTCCCTGATTTTTCCCTGCATGCCTGATAAAGTCTCAAAATTCCATAATAATTATTACGGGAATTTGACACCCTATTTTCAAATTTTGACTGTTAGTAGATAGAGCGTGATGGTCCACTCCCATACGTTGAACGTACAACCAGACAAAAATTTAGTCATCAAAAACATGAGGATGAATTGTTTTAATAATTATCATAAAGTAATCGACTTATTAAAACTGTGAAAAAAGACCCACCTATTACTCGTTCATGCATTTTTGTGGACATGCATGATGTACAGGCCAATCAAAGTTCCCTGATATTAGGATATTTTTTCTCAAAATTCCTGACTTTTCCCTGACTGGAAAAAAGTAAAACAAATTTCAGTGATTTCCAGGATGTGCTGGGAACCCTGTTTTAAAACATTAAATACAATGCAAACTATAAAGGATATCAACAACTAGTTTGCTATGCAATATTCATTCACTAAAATATGCCTAGGATTGCCTAGCTACATGTATGTAACTTTGTCAAAAAAAGAAAAAAAAGAAGACGAGTACCAACATTTACTTACAATTACACATGTCAAACATTTTTTTTCACCTTTGAGAAAGCAGATACAGGGCTAGTGCAACTGACAAAATTGGTTCAGACCAACATTAATTATGTGCTTGGGGACCTAAAGACTAAAGTACACTTTTGTCCAGAGCTGACCTAGCTGTGCTTTATACTGCTATCAGCAGTAGACACTGGACAACACTCTGAGATACAATACAACTATAGCTAACATGTTTTGGTTTCATTGTATTTTTCTACTCCCTACCCAAATGCAACTATGGTAACGGGTACCATAGGCCCTGAATTGTGGTTACCCTTGCCATGTGTACACAAAGGTATTGGGTACAAACAATCAAGGAATACATGTATGAGTTTTGCTGAGTAGCTGTAGCCAATCTTGCTGTAACTGTAAAAAAGGCTGGTCAGTTGACAATTCTCTACAATTTTACTTAGTTAGACCCTGTGAATTAACTTGAATTAGCTAACTTGAATCTTGGACAGTCATGGTTCTTTTTTGTCTGTACCGGTACATTTATCCATTTTGTTTACAAGCAACATAAATTCAGCTGGGGTGTTTTGGGCCCTGTATCCATAGGCTGGTCCCTTGTGACATGTGCCCTTGTGACATGCCACACAGACAATTAACCTTTGTTTGGACTCATGAGCACAGGGTACAACCTATGGATACAGCTATAAAGTAAAACAAAGATTAATTGTCTGTGTGATGCATCACAAGAGAACGCGGAACAAGGTCACAAGTCACAAGCGAATGGATACAAAGCCTTAGCGTGCATTCTAGAGACCTTACCATGAGCGACAATGCAAGGGTGCCTGGGAAGGTCCTTTACAACATCAGCGGGTTCGGGTTTATTGTTTGGTATCTGGAAATGAAATAGAGCATAAAAATACAAATTAAGTGTTGAAGCAGCAATGTAAAGCTCTCTGAATATAAACTGAAGTGTGAATACAGTATAATTAATACTATTTTTCACTACTTCAATTGAAATTATGTCACGGATCATAGTTCAGGATCTGAGAAACCATTCCTATAAAGAGTCTTGCCAACTGACTCTCTTGGCAAAGGAAACTAGCACACAATAAGTAGAAAGTTTCTCACAGCAACCATCATTGTAACTGCATGCCTTTTAAAATCTGTTTGCCACCCACAAAAAAAACACCATAAGCTTTTTGACAAAAAATTCACTCAATTACCCCCTTTTTTTGATAATTTTAAAGTAAAATGTCCAATTTTTGGTACGCATTTCAACATTTAATAACAATTTCAGCCGATATAAGACATCTTTAGCAGAAATAAGCACATTTTTCCAAGAAATTTATGGTTACGAAAATTTTGCTCCCCCCTTCAAAAAAAAAATCTAATTATCTTGCCCCTCGTTTGTCTCCCCCAAATTGTGATGATGCATGGTGCCGCCACTGCTTTAGAGTTATTGACCTTCCATTAGCCCTGGCCCTACCAGGTGATCATTGCCAAACTACGACACAAATATTTGGTATACCAATTTTTAGAGTTAACTTTTCTAACACTGCAGCAAATAATCCCATGTGCTCCTCTTTCAGATGACACAAACATTCTGATATTCCTGAACCTGCCTGAGATGAATTTTAGATCATTTTATAAATTCCAAAAGAAAACAAGCCAATTCTTACGGCTGTGTCAAGTTGCCCCTCTTTCAAGTTTGATGCACGCATGACCAACTTGTGGTTTGTTTGACCATTCGAAGTTGTAAAACACTATATAATTCCCTAAAGTTGCATACAAGGTACTTGATGTGATGACAATTTATCCAACAGGGACATTGTTTTACAATTCTTACCTGTTTTTCTTGCCTGACATGTTCTCTAACATCTTCAGCAAAGTACTTGGAGAGCAGAAATATCATTCCCATGACCTTCGGTGTGTTGTCCCCTTTCTCATCACATGCAGCTTTTACTTTTGTAAGTACATCCTGGACCTTGTCAACCGTTTCCATGTATCGCCACACTTTTGGTGCCTTTTGTTCAAAACCTTTGGTTACACATTCCAGAATGTCCTTGCCAAGAAGAATGCCACTATGAATTAACCAAAACTTCTCTTGAAACAAATAAGGCCAGTCAGCAGCTACTATTTTTAGCTGAAAATCTTTACTGTTGATATGTTGCCGCTGTGTTGGGTAGGTTCTATCCATTTTCTCCTTGATTTCTTGTTCGTTATCATTTCCCTGCGCAAACATGTTCTTTAATTCAGTCATAACTTGTTTCTGAGTTTGTTCATTCTCTCCTCCTGCTAACTCGGGTTGCCAACTTTCACAACCATATGAGTTTGCCTGTTTCCCTTTTGGGGTTAGGTGTTCAGAAACTTTCTTCTTCAAAGACCGTTTTTTAGAAGGCAACCTTGAGATGTTATCTACCCGACAACTCAGCTGGCTAAATAAACCATCATATCCTGAACCAATCATCTGGCCTTCTATTTTGTCTGCAAGACATGGCCATTTTGAAATTATGTGTGCACTAAATGTTCGAAGAGTTTGTTTTCCAGGAGGCTTTCCACACGCTTCAATGAGCTGAGCAACACACAAACGCACAAACTCACGCCTGTCAGATGGTTCCAATATTTTACCCTTTTCCAATGTGTTAATAATCTTTCTTGGAAACCTGTCAAAGGGCAGATTGTATTGACCTGATGATAAAAAAAAGATAGAATAATAAAATATTAAATGGTTTGAATGAGAGTTCTAAAAATGCGGAAAAGGTGTAGATTTTTCTGCGTTGGCGTGGACCATGGAAAAGTGTAATCTATTTTTTGCATGCCGCAAGAATTTTTTGAAACGTGAACTTACCACAAAACCAAGTGCAGTAGGAATCTTAGTCCCCTGTATCTATTTTTCAGGCTGTACAGTAAAGCAGAGGCAAACAGGTAGGGTCCTAGTGACTGAGTGTCCTAGCCACTATTCAATTGTGTAGTATGTACTTGCTTGTATGCTCAGTTGATATCTTATTGATCAATAAACCAATAATCACGATTTATTCCGTATAGATTCAGTTAGGGCGGGCTCCTGGTTTTGAGGGATACTCAATTCCGTAAACTTACCCAGTAAAATCAAATCAAACTTGAGAGAATGAATTCTCAATTTATCACAGTCACAACTCTCTGAAATGTCTGAAACTATTCTGAGAAAGACCAATGAATCAAAGGCTCATTACTTGGGCTGTCCCAGTGTGAAAGCGCCAGTAGGCCTCCGGATAATGGTCCGCCTACCAGTACCATAACAGAATAAATCATGAAACTAATGTTGCGTACAGAGTTCTTTCAATTACTTGTTTGTTATGCTTACTGTACATACAGCCCGGACAATATATACGCTGGACTATTAAAAATTCCTACTACACCAGGTTGCTGTATATCAACTTCAGATTTTGCATGTAGAATGGCTTAGGTTTTAATATTGCAAGGCATTGCTGGCAAGCTCTTATAATTAAAGTATAAGGGTAATTCCATGTTTGTCACGTTACACTTTGACAAAAAATGACAAATTCAAAGACATGGTGTACGTGCAATAATACAAAGATTGTGAGGGTTCAAGTTCACTACACAAGTAGCTATGGTCACATTGTATCTAATAACACCAACATTACGCCAGTGGATATGACTGTGACAAAATTGTGAATTAGAATGATGCTGTGAGCCGCGTTACAGCAAAAAGACAAGCTTAAAATAGGCTTTCACTAATCCAACTTTTCTCCTCAAACTAGATGCTTGGCAAATCTTTTCATATTGTAATAAGATAACATATTAGTATAGCCATATTCTACAAACAAACTTTACTTGAATTTGATCATATATTTTTTTCAAGCGGTCAAATTAGTGTGTGAGCCGCGTTACACCAAAATGTGAGTCGCGTTACATTTTCGGGCTTTTTATCAAATGATGAAACTGCATCATTGGATGAATGTTTTGATAAACCAATTTAAGATAATTTGTTAAAGTAATTGTCTTTCAATCAAAGAAAACAATTTCCTTGACAATTTAGAGTGATTTTTTTTTCTTCAGAATATACAATTTACAAAAGTATCTTCCTAAAAGTTGCTCCATTTAGGCTTCCAGTGGTCCATCTGTTCAGCTCTTGCCCTATAATTAGTTTGATGAAGATGTTAATATCATAAGGTGATAGTTTTCTACGATACCTGCACATTACAAGTGAATATTATACTAGAAATGATCAATTAATACAAGTTTGAAATGTGTGAGTCGTGTTACACTGACTGTGAGTCGCGTTACAAATTCTATCTTGAAATCATTTAAAAAAGAAAAAGAATGTTTGAAATCATTTAAAAAAGAAAAAGAATGTTAAATAAATCTTTGAAATAGAGCTGGCCTTGGCTGGAAACTTTAACAGGAGCTGGTAGAATCTTAATAACATCTTCAGTTGGTACCAGATGTAATAATTTTTCTCTCACTACTTATAATATCTCCAAAATGTACGGGTCCATTAATAAGCAGTCGGGTTCCGTCTCGTTCCTAAATACGCTTGTGACAGAGCTTGGATACAATACCAGTTGATTATTCTTTTTGGTTTTGCTGGAGGTAATTTTTAGGCAAACAAGAGCTACTGTCAAGTGTTGCAAAAATCTTTAAGCACAGTTTAACTGTGTGAGTTGTGTTACATTTTATGTGAGTCGCGTTACACATTTGAGCAGTAGTCTCCTGTCAGCACTAAAAGCATTTCTCCTAAAATTATATAATAAATACTATTTATGACCCAAACCAGGAGAAAACTGAAGGACAACATCGAAAAGCTTTACACTTGGTGATCCAGTAAAAAGATGCTCTTTGTATGAGTCGCGTTACATGTTGAAATGCAGCATTTTCTAGAAGTGCTACATTGGCCACAAGAGACATCGCATCTTTTTTCTTTTTTAATAATATGATGTACCCAACCCAACTTCCACATACAAACAATATCAATTTTATCCATTATAAATATGGAGGAAACTTACAGGAAATTGATTTGTGGTTTTGGCCGAATCAAAAACAGTGGTATTTTTGGAATAACCTTTCAAATGAGGGTAAAAAAATAATGAGAGCTAGAAATTGGTTGAAAATTACATTTTTCTAAACTTTAGGGTGTATATTTTGGAAAAATATCACTAATCATTGTTGATTGTAAAGTTGATTTTTCCTTTTAAATTCCATTTTAACATGGAGTTACCCGAAAAAATATTTTACCTGCAGATATTGATTGCTTTTCTCCTTTTACTGACGTATTTGGCGATGAAACCGACAATGACGGCAAGGTACTGACGGAAGCACTGGGTGAATTCACCTTCATTGTCTTAGGGGTAGACGTCTTGGCTGCAGATGAGCATGATGAGCTAGGTGATGAAATGCTCTCCTGCATTGATGGTGTTGGACTGACTGTATAGCTAGGTGATGAAATGCTCTCCTGCATTGATGGTGTTGGACTGACTGTATTATCACTCCGAGACATATTCATGCCCAGAGATAAAGATGAGACTTGGGAAGAAAATGAGAGACTGTCATCTGTAAAAAAATAAAAACATAAAACAGATTGTTATAGTGGTATCTGAGGTTAAAAAATCAGAACAATGTTATCCCATGACCACAAAGGAAAATAGATCTTTAAAAATTCACTTTCCAGGGTTTTTTCCCTGGGGGGGGGGAGACTTCCCCCCCCCCCCCCCCCCCCCCCCCCAGTCGGCAAAAAATTGCCGAATCCCCCCAAACCGAAAGTCGTCCCCGTTTTCGAATTAAGGCAAGTCCCCCCCCCCCCAGCCGAAGTCCGTCCCCGAAAATTTTAAAAATTGTGATACTTTTTTTAGCCAAATTTGACTACTTTTCAGCTTATAAACACCTTAAAAAGCATTATTTCATACTTAAAACATCAAAAATAGGTCTAATTTTGTTATATTGGGCAGTTTTAGCTTCAGCTGGCTTTTTTTTCATAAGTCCAACCCCCCCCCCCCCCCCAATCGACTTCGTCCCCAATGGTGACCGGCGGGGACTAAAAAAATTTAGTCCCCCCCCCATGAAAAATTCAGAGAAAAAAACCCTGCTTTCTATAATAGATTTCTGACTGTGTTGAATTCCATTCAATTGTCAATTACCATGGCCTATAAAACAAAACTTTTGACCATTTCAGCATACACACATGTGTGTACACTATAGGCCTGCATCATGTACATTGGCCTACCAATTTTTGTGAACAACAGTGCACTTTCTAAGTGGTCAATATTGCCCAAAAGGGTCTAAAATTGGTATTTTTTCTCTTGTTACTTTAATTTTGTTAGTTGGACGAGTCATTAGCCAAGTCTCTGAATATATGAGTTTATGTACTTCCATCAAATAAAGTTTGCCCTTCTGACACGTTTCTTAGCGTTTCATAGTGTTCCCTCTAGGATTTTCAGCTTGGGCCAATTCGACCAAATTTTCAAAATTTAAACTATTTTGGAGAAACATTGAGCCAAAACTTCCAGTTTTTGCTGACAGAGGGCTGATAGACCAAAAAAAACCACATCTTTTTACACATTGTCACAAAATCTGCTGAGCTATTTTCAAAGGCATGAGCCAATTTCACAACATGGGGCATTGTAAGTTGGCATACATAGCAACAACAGGTGCATCAATGTGCACCAGTAACCCCCAAATATATGTGGGAGTAACAACTCACCACAACAAGATGAACATGAGCTGCATCTCTACCAACACTTCCCTAGTCCAAACCTTATGGAATGACCCATACACATGTTAGGCCTGGTCCCCAATTCATGATGGAACTGCTTGCGACATACGGAAGGGTTGACATATCGTCTTGCGTCATGATGCAAAAATATTGAGTCATGATTTAAATATAAATGTAGCACAAAATATAGCATGATGCAGAAACAAATGCTTCAGACTTCAGAGTCCATATTATTATAAAAACAACATGCAAGAAGCATGGCAATTTTTTACAGATATGTTTGCGTGATGACTCAACATACCTTCCGCCATCGACCTTGCGTGAACACCTTCCGAATGTCGGAAAATGTTCCGGCATGAAATGTTAACTAAGCCTTACTACATACCTTTGTTTACCCTTTGCCATGCGTTCACTAATTTTCGGGCTTCAATGGCTTTCATCATGTTTAAATCAGACTCCCTGACCATTGCCAAGTCAGATGATTCTGTTATGCCAAGTTCAATGAGGCATGTTTTCAGGCTGTTCAGTTTGCTTTCCCTAATGTCTGGCAGTACCTTATGTATTTCAAAATCGTAGTCCATTAGGATGATTGTATCTGTATCACTCCACAGGCTGTCATCTGCCATGATTCTACAAATGAAGTACACTAGACAGCTACATGTTAATGTTGTAATAATTATTACTTTACTATTGCTCCATCAGCCTCCATCAGTGTTGGAGAAGGTGGAAGTTTGACTTATCCCCAGTGGAATAAAGGCAATTGCAATTAAAGTGTTCTGACAATTTGCTATGGGGGCGATAGTTTTTTATTACTAAATCGGAGAAAACAATTTAAAAAAAGACCTGAACACACATATTTTGTTAATTTGTATTATTATATGAAATTTATTTTTGGGTCTGACACATATGAACATTTCAGCCAAATCAGAATGTTAAATACACTTAAAATTATATTGTGCCTTTTAGTCTTGGGGTCAAACTCAGATTCCCAGCTATTCAGGGACTATACTGGACTTGGTGCCCAGGGAAAGAGGAGTTTGGCGAAATATGGGCAAATTTTTTAAAAAATGGAAATTTTGGAAAAACGGACCCATGATTAAGGGTACGGTATTTTTGAAGAAAATGGGACCCTGTTTGATTTCTTGGGAAAAGTGAACTCTGATGATATCATAGTAATAATCCTGCTTTAACAACTACTTTACAATCATCATGTGGAAAACATTTGTAAAAGCAAATAATATTGGGTGAAATAAGCGCCCATCCACAATGACATGATACATTATGATGACCACCCAGTATAAGAGGCACATTAGCTACTGAGGTCTTTTTCATAAGTGCCCAATATGTCTAGCTCCATAACTTTATTTACAAAAAAAACTTGTTATTCCTAGTCATGCTTTGCTGGTTTATTCTTTAGTGTGATATAATGTTTCCTTCCTTTCCTATATGACATAAGAGGGTGATAGTCAAGAAGATCCTCATAGTTGACACAAACAACACTGGAAGAAGTACTATCAACTTCAAAAATGCTATAATCAGCTTCATAGGATGAGCTACACAATCTGGCCACAAAATGTACCTGCTCCTCGAAAACTAAAGCAAATAGTATGCTAGCAAATGTCCAATCATTCGCATTATTGACCGCAAGATACATTCCTTTCTTGTATTTACAACCAAACACAGAAACTTCGTCAGTCACAACATACTGTTTTGTAGTATCCAGATGGTGGACAGCTTCTTGTATACTTGAAGCATACAAATTTGGATCGAATACAGTTCCCTTTTTGACTATCACATTGTCAGGAAAAACCTGACCATGGAAGCAGTATGCCTGTAGTAACTGGTGTCTTTCTGCAAGTGTGCTGGTAATGTTGATGCAGTTCTGTGCTTGACGTGATGATCTTTTGAAGTAAGAGTGCTTGCTCTCAAACCGCAATGTCCACAACCTAATTAAAGGTCCAAACTTGATAATAAGCCATGGATAGTGTGACAAGAAGTGATGCTTTGGTTTTAGCCGATCAAATGGAAATAGTCTCCTTCTATCATCAAGATACTGTTGTATAAGTATATTTAAGTAGGCAATTTGAGATTCATCTATCACAGGGGATACAACTAGCTCAACTATTTCCTTCAAGCAAAGAACCAGTTTCCACACCTCATCTTCTTTGTCCTGGACAAATTCAAATACTAAAAGAGTAAAGAAGCGCAGAAAGTGCCAATTCTGTACTGCTTGTCCTCCCAGTTTGGTTTTGGAAATAGGACAAGGCTTATTGGAAGCATCATTTCCACGGAATGGGAATTGAGCAACTTTTTCATTCAGCAAGTCGAGGGTGAACCACTTTTCCTCAATGAAATAAGATATGAATAGTGTCATATCATAATCCACCACACCTTCAAAAAGGTCATGGCCCAAGCAAGGAGGGAGGCCAGGCATTGCCACATGGAAATAAGAGAGGTTGTTGAACAATGAGTTAAACTTTATTCCTTCACAGTGGTCATCTCCAGTATTTTGTAAATGTTGAACAATCCTCTTGTATGATTCTGGTGTGCGTATCTCTCCTGCATTAGACTTTTCTATGATCTGAGACTTGGTGCGGTTGCAATAACGACAGTAATAGTGGGCTTGAAAACTTTCACAAAATCCTCCTATTCCGTGCGAGCCTAAATTGTCACCACAAATAGTGATAATGCTGCCCTTTACAACTTCTCCATTGTTTAGCATGATTCCAGTATTCTCTAAAGCTTTGATGTCTGACACAAGTGGGCCAAAAATCTTATCTTGTCCATATTTCTTCAAATAGCTTTCCTTGCAAAGGAGAACCAATTGCATTTGGTCAATTTGCGAGCGACATCTTGGATCTAAGTTCCCAAGGGTAAAATACACACCAAGTAATTTGTGTTTCTTTTTAGCCGACCCCAAAGGATTGCTCAATTCACAAGCATCTTGAAACAAGATTATTTGCAAAGCATTTGGGTTTTCTTTGTAAAATGGATTCCCTTTGAACATAGTTCCATCTTGAATATCTTCCAATGCACTTTTGGCTTCAATTGGGGAGCTCATAATGTGACTCTTCACACACTTATCCTCACACATCACTTTGAGTGTTTCCTGAATGGGCACATAGTGAAAACATTCCTTTTTGTTGGAACTGGCATTCCTCCCAAGAACAATTTCTACTGGGGCCACATACTGAAACTCTGTCTGAAAATACTTTTTCCTTAAATAATCTGAGCGGAGAGTACCACATTCTGGGTATTGCACCTGATTAGACTCTGTCTCATTTTGAAACTCATGCTCTGTAGGGTGGGATTCAGACCTGGGCATCAAAGAACAGCTCAAGTTTACCATGCCCTTCACCATATCACTGACTTCCTTATGCATCTCATCAGTCAGCCCTATATCTGCCAGTTTACTTTCAATATAGGAAACAGAGAGGTCAATAGCACTTTTCTGCATAAAGTATAATTCATCAACTATTCCCTGAATAGTTGATGCAGGTATCAAGTTCTTAGTTTGCAATTTTAGAAGAAACATTGCAAGACATTCTGTGTAATTTTTAACCCATGTCTCTGAACAGTTACCTACATTTACATTACCAAATGTACCATCACCTATGATCTCACTATTCATGTCATTTAAACAGAAATCTTCATCTGAATTTGGTATGTTTTGATCATGTTGATTATCACTATCTCTATGGCTCTGGGTACCAGGCTGGGTACTACTAGTACTGTCAACAAGGTATTTTGTTGGTAAATCTTGTACACTGTAATTCTTGTGACATCGGGATAAATGAGAGGTAAATGAAGATTTCTTTTCGAAAGATTTGTCACAACCATCAAACGGGCAATTGATTTTCAAACCAATGTTTAAATGATCTTTTAAGTGCCCAATCAATTCCTTTAAATCTGTGCATTTCCGCCCACAAAACTCTAACACACAAACAACAGCAACACCTGCATTTGTGTAGCTAGTATTTGACCGTGTTCTATCATGTCCCCTTTCCTTATGATCTCTTGTGATATGTGATATTAACCCTCTATATGTTTAACACGTTCGTTTGCAACCAGGGAAACAACACGGAAACCTTGAATTCCTGTCATGCACATGCATTCTGTAATGCAACACATAATCCTTTGCGTTAATCAGCTGTTTGTTACACTCTTTACACACCGGTCGAAACATTCTATTGTACAGTGGTTAAAATTAAGCCATTGAACTTACCACTTGTAGGTCGAAACTTTTGCTGTGCAGGGTTAAATCTGATAAAATGAGCTCAGATTCACGTTCAAGCTTACGTTGTGAGCTGCGTGTGAAAACTGCATGGAGCTGAGTCCGAGAAGTGTGCGCAAGCACTATTGAAGTTAATCTCTACCCAGTCTACCGGGTTATGCCGTGTTTATTACACCCTCAACTGAAGATGGGGAATAAGTCTAACTCATACCACGTGACAGGCGCAAACATTTTCGTTATTTTACGAATGGTATCGTAACTTCACAGGAATATTAATGTGTAGCTTGAAAAACAGAATGGCACAAAAAAAAATAGATAAAACTTTTGTAATTTTACGAATAAGATCCGCGAGAACGCGGTCAAGATGAGAGCAAAATGTTATTTTACAGGAAGTTTGAATTACATTTCAAATTCGAATATAGTTAGGCCTATATCGACGTAAAATTGCAATAAAAATCTGGTATTACTAACTTAAATAAGGCCCTAAATTATCACGTCAAAAATGTTGTCTAAATAACTTAGGCCTGTAGCCTAGGCCCTATACTAGGCTACATCACATCTCAGTTAAAGAACGTTGAGTTTGTAACCCGGGGTTTGTAAATCGATGGTGCCATGTTTTTTTGTTTTTTTCTTTCTTTCTTTTTTTTTTTCAAAAGAAAATATTCCTCTGAAGTTATAGGTCTAAGGCAGTCAAGGTTGTTAAAATCGTAAAATTATCAAAAAATTTATATAGGCCCCTAACATGATATTATCAAGAAAGTAATATAGCGTAGTATTTCCTAACGTTAAAATACAAATACTATTTATACGACACTGCGGCGGCCAACGTAAAAACACGATTCGTTGTATAGGCCTACTTCAATGTTTTTTCTCCCCCACCAGACTCCCCGCCAGACTCAAGCACAAGTAAAATATTTGAAGAAAAAAAAACAAACTTCAATTGTATTTTTACAAAGTATAGGCCTATGTCACTTAACATGAAAATCGTCGTTATACAAATAACGATAGGCCTACACTGGGGTGAGCGTAAAAACACGATTCATTGTCAACGATGATGATATTTTAACAAAGTATATTTCATTTAACATGTAAATAGCCGTTATTTTACAAATACAAACACTAGGCCTATTTATACGAGAGGTACACTGCGGTCAACGTAAAAACACTATTCATTGTATACTTCAATGGGTTTTTTTTTTTTTTCTCCCCCACCAGACTCAAGCATAAGTAGGCCTAAAATATTTGAAAAAAACACCTTCAATTGTATTTTTACAAAGTATAGGCCTATGTCACTTAACATGAAAATCGTCGTTATACAAATAACGATAGGCCTACACTGGGGTGAGCGTAAAAACACGATTATTGTCAACGATGATGATATTTTTACAAAGTATATTTCATTTAACATGAAAATAGCCGTTATTTTACAAATACAAACACTATTTATACGAAAGGCAACGTAAAAATACGATTCGTTGTCAACTTCGATGGTGAAATATGGGTATTTTTACAAAGTATATTTCATTTAACATGAAAACGCCGTTATTTTACAAATACCAACACTATTTTGTGAGAGATACACTGCAGTCAACGTAAAAACACGATCCGTTGTCAACTTCGATGGTATTTTTACATGAAAACGCCGTTATTTTACAAAATAGAACAATATTTATACGACAGATACACTGCGATCAACGTAAAAACACGATCCGTTGTCAGCTTCGATGGTATTTTTACAAAGTATATTTCATTTAACATAAAAACGCCGTTGTTTTACAAATACGAACACTATTTATACGACAGATACGCTGCGATCAACGTAAAAACACGATCCGTTGTCAGCTTCGATGGTATTTTTACAAAGTATATTTCATTTAACATAAAAACGCCGTTATTTTACAAATACGAACACTATTTATAAGAGAGATACGCTGCGATCAACGTAAAAACACGATCCGTTGTCAGCTTCGATGGTATTTTTACAAAGTATATTTCATTTAACATAAAAACGCCGTTATTTTACAGAAACGAACACTATTTATACGATAGATACGCTGCGATCAACGTAAAAGCACGATCCGCTGTCAACTTCGATGGTATTTTTACAAAGTATATTTCATTTAACATAAAAACGCCGTTATTTTACAAATACGAACACTATTTATAAGAGAGATACGCTGCGATCAACGTAAAAGCACGATCCGTTGTCAGCTTCGATGGTATTTTTACAAAGTATATTTCATTTAACATAAAAATGCCGTTATTTTACAAATACGAACACTATTTATAAGAGAGATACGACGCTGCGATCAACGTAAAAGCACGATCCGCTGTCAACTTCGATGGTATTTTTACAAAGTATATTTCATTTAACATAAAAACGCCGTTATTTTACAAATACGAACACTATTTATAAGAGAGATACGCTGCGATCAACGTAAAAGCACGATCCGCTGTCAACTTCGATGGTATTTTTACAAAGTATATTTCATTTAACATAAAAACGCCGTTATTTTACAAATACGAACACTATTTATAAGAGAGATACGCTGCGATCAACGTAAAAACACGATCCGTTGTCAGCTTCGATGGTATTTTTACAAAGTATATTTCATTTAACATAAAAATGCCGTTATTTTACAAATACGAACACTATTTATAAGAGAGATACGCTGCGATCAACGTAAAAGCACGATCCGCTGTCAACTTCGATGGTATTTTTAACAAAGTATACTTTATTTAACATGAAAACGCCGTTATTTTACAAATACGAACACTGTTTATACGACAAATACGCTGCGATCAACGTAAAAACACGATCCATTGTCAAGTTCGATGGTATTTTTACTTTGTTTTACATTTAAATTGTAATTCTACGTTAAATATCACTGCATAAATACATTAGGATTGTTAAATTATTGTGTCGTCTGTTTTTAAGAGGCAAACATGCTGTAAAGTTACGATTTTTCTTTGTAAAATTACAAGTATTTTTAAGCTTCGATGGTATTTCTACAAATTATATTTCATTTAACATGAAAATGCCGTTATTTTACAGAAACGAACACTATTTATACGATAGATACGCTGCGATCAACGTAAAAACACGGTCCGTTGTCAACTTCGATGGTATTTTTACAAATTATACTTTATTTAACATGAAAACGCCGTTATTTTACAAATACGAACACTGTTTATACGACAAATACGCTGCGATCAACGTAAAAACATGATCCATTGTCAAGTTCGATGGTATTTTTACTTTGTTTTACATTTAAATTGTAATTCTACGTTAAATATCACTGCATAAATACGTTAGGTTTGTTAAATTATTGTGTCGTCTGTTTTTAAGAGGCAAACATGCTGTAAAGTTACGATTTTTCTTTGTAAAATTACAAGTATTTTTAAGCTTCGATGGTATTTCTACAAATTATATTTCATTTAACATGAAAATGCCGTTATTTTACAGAAACGAACACTTTTTATACGATAGATACGCTGCGATCAACGTAAAAGCACGATCCGCTGTCAACTTCGATGGTATTTTTACAAAGTATATTTCATTTAACATAAAAACGCCGTTATTTTACAAATACGAACACTATTTATAAGAGAGATACGCTGCGATCAACGTAAAAGCACGATCCGTTGTCAGCTTCGATGGTATTTTTACAAAGTATATTTCATTTAACATAAAAATGCCGTTATTTTACAAATACGAACACTATTTATAAGAGAGATACGACGCTGCGATCAACGTAAAAGCACGATCCGCTGTCAACTTCGATGGTATTTTTACAAAGTATATTTCATTTAACATAAAAACGCCGTTATTTTACAAATACGAACACTATTTATAAGAGAGATACGCTGCGATCAACGTAAAAGCACGATCCGCTGTCAACTTCGATGGTATTTTTACAAAGTATACTTTATTTAACATGAAAACGCCGTTATTTTACAAATACGAACACTATTTATAAGAGAGATACGCTGCGATCAACGTAAAAACACGATCCGTTGTCAGCTTCGATGGTATTTTTACAAAGTATATTTCATTTAACATAAAAATGCCGTTATTTTACAAATACGAACACTATTTATAAGAGAGATACGCTGCGATCAACGTAAAAACACGGTCCGCTGTCAACTTCGATGGTATTTTTACAAAGTATACTTTATTTAACATGAAAACGCCGTTATTTTACAAATACGAACACTGTTTATACGACAAATACGCTGCGATCAACGTAAAAACATGATCCATTGTCAAGTTCGATGGTATTTTTACTTTGTTTTACATTTAAATTATAATTCTACGTTAAATATCACTGCATAAATACGTTAGGTTTGTTACTATTATTGTGTCGTCTGTTTTTAAGAGGCAAACATGCTGTAAAGTTACGATTTTTCTTTGTAAAATTACAAGTATTTTTAAGCTTCGATGGTATTTCTACAAATTATATTTCATTTAACATGAAAATGCCGTTATTTTACAGAAACGAACACTATTTATACGATAGATACGCTGCGATCAACGTAAAAACACGGTCCGTTGTCAACTTCGATGGTATTTTTACAAATTATACTTTATTTAACATGAAAACGCCGTTATTTTACAAATACGAACACTGTTTATACGACAAATACGCTGCGATCAACGTAAAAACACGATCCATTGTCAAGTTCGATGGTATTTTTACTTTGTTTTACATTTAAATTGTAATTCTACGTTAAATATCACTGCATAAATACGTTAGGTTTGTTAAATTATTGTGTCGTCTGTTTTTAAGAGGCAAACATGCTGTAAAGTTACGATTTTTCTTTGTAAAATTACAAGTATTTTTAAGCTTCGATGGTATTTCTACAAATTATATTTCATTTAACATGAAAATGCCGTTATTTTACAGAAACGAACACTTTTTATACGATAGATACGCTGCGATCAACGTAAAAACACGGTCCGCTGTCAACTTCGATGGTATTTTTACAAAGTATACTTTATTTAACATGAAAACGCCGTTATTTTACAAATACGAACACTGTTTATACGACAAATACGCTGCGATCAACGTAAAAACACGATCCATTGTCAAGTTCGATGGTATTTTTACTTTGTTTTACATTTAAATTATAATTCTACGTTAAATATCACTGCATAAATACGTTAGGTTTGTTACTATTATTGTGTCGTCTGTTTTTAAGAGGCAAACATGCTGTAAAGTTACGATTTTTCTTTGTAAAATTACAAGTATTTTTAAGCTTCGATGGTATTTCTACAAATTATATTTCATTTAACATGAAAATGCCGTTATTTTACAGAAACGAACACTATTTATACGATAGATACGCTGCGATCAACGTAAAAGCACGATCCGCTGTCAACTTCGATGGTATTTTTACAAAGTATACTTTATTTAACATGAAAACGCCGTTATTTTACAAATACGAACACTGTTTATACGACAAATACGCTGCGATCAACGTAAAAACACGATCCATTGTCAAGTTCGATGGTATTTTTACTTTGTTTTACATTTAAATTGTAATTCTACGTTAAATATCACTGCATAAATACGTTAGGTTTGTTAAATTATTGTGTCGTCTGTTTTTAAAGGGCAAACATGCTGTAAAGTTACGATTTTTCTTTGTAAAATTACAAGTATTTTTAACAGTGTAGTATTGATCTAAATCTCTGCATGAAGCATGTTTGATTAACCCAGCGGGGCGTGTGTGTCGGGGCCTTTTAACACTTTCCATGCAGCTATTGATTATACCATACAAAACAAGATTTAGGTCTATAACACACGGGCTGAAGCAATTGTATATAATATTTCATAAATGTTGTTACATAAATCGCGTCGGTGAATGTATGTAATAAATGTTTAAAGTATTTGAACTTTCACCGACGCGTTTTTTCTAAACATAGTTTTATATGTAACAACAGCCAGTATACAAATGGTATAGCGGCACGTTGTTGTCGCAAGAGACTACAACTACCCATTTGGATTACCAGGCTTTTCAAACCAGAGACATGGTTCTGGCCAGCGAAACATACATAGCATAGCAATTTTACATGGGGATATAGGAAATTATATGGGAGTTGAGTGTCCTTTTTAACTCTCTCTGCTTTTACAAACTCTCACCCAACTTGTTTTGCAAATGTTACAAGCTCTTATTTTGAAGGACTTCTCAAACTCTGTATTTTGAAGAAAGGCTTAACGACCTCTTGTTTTCTAGAAATATTTTTACGAACCTTTGTTTTGGAGAAAGAGTTGCACTCTTGTTTTGAATAAAAAATCTCAGAAACTCTAGTTTTGAATAATGGCTTTTACAAACTCTTGTTTTGAAAAAAAGACTATTTTACAAACTCGTTTGGAAAAAAGACTTTTTACAAACTCTTGTTTTGAAGAAACACTTTAACACTTTAACAAACTCTTGTTTTGAAGAAAAACTTCAAAATATAGTCTTACCCATGGATTCTTCCCATCACTATGGCCGAGATATGCATATTGTTTTACCAGCTTTTCCCCAATCGCCTGATAATAATCTGTGCTTGCTATTGGGGGATATTTGTTGTGGTAGAAACCTGCTGCTTCTCGTAACACACTATCAACACCCTTCTCATTTTTTTGCTCCAGTAGTAGTTTTGTGAGTGGTGAAAACTCAGGAATGTCAATCAGTCTTGGTGGTGGCATATCAGGAATTTCAATCAGTCTTGGTGGTGGCATATCTGATGAATAAATAAATTGATTGCATTATGCAATTTCTATAATAAATTACTGTATATAATAATTAATAGATGCAATAATTTAAGGGTTTAACTTTAACAATAACAAAAACTGTGCACATACAGGCAGGCAGGGCTTGAATTTCAAATTTCCTAGGACACTAATTTCAAGGCCAGAAAACAAGGGCACCAGCGGCCACTCATACTAAACAATACCATGAAATGTGTGGAAGGGCACCAAGGCCAAGTTGAGAGGCAATTGCCAGCCTGAAATTTGAGTCTTGCATACAGGCACCAAAGGTGTTGAAAACAAACAGCATTTTAAAGACACACTGCACACACAATACAAAAAGCTTACAGATATAAGTGTAAATGTAAAAAGATTTGGATTGCCATCAGAGAAGTTATGACGCAGACCTTCTGGAACGTCCTTCTTCGTATGAAACCAAAAAGTGAATGAGCAATATGGCCGACGTAAGCCGAAATGCAAAAACCGCGCAAACAACAGGCACTGACCTGATTGGACGAGCACCTCGGTAGCTAGGATGCATCGGTAAACAAAAGACGTCCACTTCCTGCCAAATCGACTTTCGATAGATAAACTATAGAAACCCTTAATAAGGCTTTTGCTTTGTTATGGCTTGGCACATCAGGGGTCGCCAACCCCTGGCACACATGCCAAAGTTTGCACACCGGATAGTCATGCTTATACTTATACCAGTCTTGCTACTTGCTGCACCAGGGTCTATGGCTGCACCCTCTGTAGCTAAGCTGTCATGATCTTGTGTGCCCTCTGCAGCTGGGCTGTCATCTAGAATATTTGGAGTGGTCAGAAGAATAAATATTTCCTCTTTGTAGTAGTCGAGGATTTCATCGTCATCAATTTCAGTATGATCGGATTTCAAGACAAGTTTCACCTGGTTGGTTGATAGGAATCCCATCTTTTCTTTGCCTACATGTCCAATGATAAAAAGAATACAATTATCTGCATACATGATATTGACAAGTACATGTCAAAACTGACAATCTCACCTAAATATGTGGAAAAATTGTATAGGCTTTTGCAAAGACAAATCATTTTTTTCTTCAAATTTATACGGTAAATATAATAGAAAGTTATGGAACTGGTCGACTTTCCAACAGCAGTCTTAAAAAGAGGATTCTCAAATAATCGTGTATGATATTAGCTTGAATACAGCTTCTTTTGTGATTTTTAACCATTTCAGTTTTTCTTGGAATTACTCATTATTTGAGAACACACAAGTATGCAATTTCTCATTAAAGTTCAAAACCTTGGGCATGTAAAAAACATGACAAGATCTAGGGATTGATTTAGAGAGGCAGCATGGCACAGTGGTTAAGGTCTTTGACTCTGGTGCAAGAGTGCCCGGTACTGATTCCCGGTGGCACCATAACATTTTCTGCTCTCTCCTTGCCTGCATTTGACTTGTGGGGGCAAATGCAGTGGATGACAAAGACCTCGCAGTCAGTTCCAATCAGAGTAATGCCTGGCTGTTTGTACACCCCACACTCTGGGCATCATAGGAGAGCAGTGTCTGAACACTGAATGATCTACCCAGGAAAACATTAAACAAATTAAAAATAGATTCGTTTTCTCATTATTATGATGAATCCTTACCTTTAGCTATGAGTTCTTCTAAGCTATCAGCTTTCACCACTTTCCGTAAAATTCTACTTGAGTTCCACACTTTGTAGATAGGCATGATACTAAAGACAAAATTCAAAGACGATTGTCACTGGGCATAATTTCAATTGTACACAGAGGATGTAAGAGAGAGTTGCCAAACGATTATAACAGAATTTTAAAAATATTAAAAAGGTAGTGTGCATTTGTAATGGATTTGCCTATTTTAGTTATTTGCAAGATATTTAAAATTCTGATTTCTGACTTGTCATTTTTCCTTACGTTTTCAGAGTAAGGCCAAAAGAGAAAGAAAAATATGTTTTTTCCCTGTGTTATCTTTAAAGGGACATGCATGGTAGCAAGTTTGAACTACAAAGTATGTGACTGGTGTCCATACTTGTTACATACACATGGATGGTTCTCAAAAAAATGAACACTCAATGGCATCTTTATAAAAAGATCCCTGTATGCACAGGCTGAAAAAGTAGGCAATACGGAAAGCTCCTTGCAGGGAAATTTGAGCATTTGGAGGGAAATTTTGGCATTTGGAGGGAAATGTTACTCTTTCATTAAGAAATGCATTCCATTTTGAAGGGAAATTTGGATTCGCTTGCCGGGAAAAAAACATTTTTTCAGGCCATGCCTGTATGACAGCAGCACCAAATCATCTGTTATTTCAATTTCATATGCATTAACCGTCTTAATGATATCTGTAATGTTGACCCTGTTGCTCATGAAGAACTTCTCGTGTTCATGCACATAAATTGTTCCCAACCATGCAAACTCTGGGAAGGTGTCTTGGTCATAACCAAGAGTAAGAATACAACCGAATTATTTTCTAAACTTATAGGAGCGTACATTTGGAGCCCATCACTAACAGCCAGGGGGGTGCAACGTACCCCCAAATCAGAAAAATCGAATCCACTTTAAAAAAAGGCCACTTTTTCGACCAAAAGTCCGCTTTTTCGACCAAAAGTCCACCTTTTCAACTAAAATGACAATTTTTTGACTAAAACAACCACTTTTTCCATTAAAAGTCAATTTTCTTCAACAAATAGTTACACTTTTTCCAAAGAAGGTCCACTTTTTCCAAAAAAGTCCACTTTTTCAAAATGTGCACCCCCCCCCTAAAAAAATCCTGGTTACAGGCCTGCTAACAGCAGTTTTAGCACTGAAGCATAATGATATGCCTGTGTTAAAAGTCAGACACCAGATACACGAATTTGTCTGAAAACAATACCTGGAAAAATGAGTACTGTAAAGCATGACATTTTCGCGGCATTAAAATTTTGCGAATGTCCGATGTTGGACATTTTCGCGGCATGAAAATTTCGCGATTATGAACTTTAAGAACTTTAAGACCGTGGAAGCAAAATTTTCGCGTGCATGAAATTTCGCTAAACAATAGCGCTCGCGAAATTCGCAAAATTTAAATGCATGCGAAATTTTCATGCTTTACAGTATTCAGAAATATAAAATGTAAAAAGATGAATCCAACGGAACCAGGAACAAAACACACCAAGGATCAGAAAACTGATACAAGAGGATATCTCGAAAATATAAAAATGCTAAGAGTAAAAGCAAGATATACCAACAGGGTGTGGGGAAACAGGTAATAACAAGGGAGAATAACGCGATAAAACAGATAAATAACAACAACAACAAAAAAACGGAAATGCACTGGGACAAGCAATGACAATTGCTGTGCAATAAAACAACAAAAATATATCTGAGACTACTCAGGATATATAAAACAACAAAAATATATCTGAGACTACTCAGGATATATGGTAACAATAAAGACAGACGTTTCAAGTGGATAAACCACCCTTCATCAGGGACAAAATATAAAAACAAAGTGTTAAGAACTATAAATAAGATAATGAACTAGACAAGTCCACCACTGTAATTATAGCACAATGCCAGTAATAGATGTTGACTACTAGGCATCCCAGTTAACACTGAACACAAACTAGCAAGTTCACTATAGAATACAGATCCATGTTGCTAGGTAAACTAACAAAACATGTACAATAAATCAATAGACAACACATCATGCATATGCATGAGTGATGTTAAGAAGACAATAGACAGGAAGTTGGACAATGGATGAATGTAAGCGACAGAAATAGTAAATAAACTAGGCCTATAATGTGAATGAAACGAGTGGGGGCATAAATAATATAAGTTAATAATAAATAAATAGAAGAAGAAAAACAACCCAAATTAATCAAAATTACATAAATTAATGAGGAAATAAATAAATCATATAAACAAATGAAGAGGGGAAAAAAAAAAAAAAAAAAAAAAAAAAAAAAAAAAAAAAAAATTGGAAAATAATAATAATAAAATAAAATAAACATACAAGAATAAAAGGGGGGAGAAGACACAAGAAACTTGAGCCCCAGTGAGGGCACTCAAGTTGTGGGAAATAAAAAGAGGGGGGTTGCAAACTTAAGCCCCAGTGAGGGCACTCAAGTTGTGGGAAATAAAAAGAGGGTTTTTTTCCCCAAACTTAAGCCCCAGACAGGGCACTCAAGTTATAGGAAACAAATAGGCCTCTGGGTGTATGGACTGTAAAATGACGGGCTGGAACATAGGCCTATGATAATTAATCTTTAATGTTGAGACCATTGGGCTCTGTTGTGTCAAGCTTCATGATCCATTCCTTCTCCAAGATCCTTCTCATGATAATGTCGTTCTTTGGAGGCCTATCAATGCATGTAACGGAGATGTTACAAGCGTTGTGGTTCGGCAAGTTGAAATGACGACCAACTTGTTTGTCCCTGTTGTGTCTGGCGTCAGCACAATGCTCACCTACTCGACATTCCAGAGTGCGACCAGTCTCTCCAACATACTGCTTCTCACACGTAGCGCAGGTAATGAGATATATGACATTGTCCGATTGGCAAGACAAATGTTTGCGTATGGGAAACGTCTCTCCAGTAGAAGAGCTGGTGAAAGTTGTGTTCTCAGAGGTATGAGAAATAGAAACTCTACCAACATCGGAGTGTGCCCCTTTGTGGTTGCAGGATTTGCACTTGGAGCCACCACAAGGATATGAACCTCGAAGAAGAGGTGTGATCCGGGGAAGAGTAGATCTCACTAGAAGGTCTTTCAGGTTTGCACTTCTACGGTAAGCCACAATGGGAGGGTTGGGGATAGCATTCCTACACTTATTGGAAGAGTGGAGAATGGGTAGATGACGGCGTATGATCTTGGAAATGCCCGGAAGCGATGGATGGTACGTAACCACAAGAGGAACCCGGTCAATACTGTTATCACTGCCACCAGTTGGTTTAAGGGCTTCAGACCTGGGGATAGACAAAGCTTTGCTGATCTGGGTGGTTACCAACCGACTGGAATACCCTCGATCCCTGAGAAAACCTGTGAGTTCAGAAACTCTAAGCTGGAGGTTTTCAGGTGTGGAACATATTCTATTCAGTCTGAAAGCCAAACCGTAAGGAAGACTGCGCTTGGTATGTTTTTTTTTTTTTTTTTTCCCTCTTCATTTGTTTATATGATTTATTTATTTCCTCATTAATTTATGTAATTTTGATTAATTTGGGTTGTTTTTCTTCTTCTATTTATTTATTATTAACTTATATTATTTATGCCCCCACTCGTTTCATTCACATTATAGGCCTAGTTTATTTACTATTTCTGTCGCTTACATTCATCCATTGTCCAACTTCCTGTCTATTGTCTTCTTAACATCACTCATGCATATGCATGATGTGTTGTCTATTGATTTATTGTACATGTTTTGTTAGTTTACCTAGCAACATGGATCTGTATTCTATAGTGAACTTGCTAGTTTGTGTTCAGTGTTAACTGGGATGCCTAGTAGTCAACATCTATTACTGGCATTGTGCTATAATTACAGTGGTGGACTTGTCTAGTTCATTATCTTATTTATAGTTCTTAACACTTTGTTTTTATATTTTGTCCCTGATGAAGGGTGGTTTATCCACTTGAAACGTCGGTCTTTATTGTTACCATATATCCTGAGTAGTCTCAGATATATTTTTGTTGTTTTATATATCCTGAGTAGTCTCAGATATATTTTTGTTGTTTTATTGCACAGCAATTGTCATTGCTTGTCCCAGTGCATTTCCGTTTTTTTGTTGTTGTTGTTATTTATCTGTTTTATCGCGTTATTCTCCCTTGTTATTACCTGTTTCCCCACACCCTGTTGGTATATCTTGCTTTTACTCTTAGCAGTATTCAGAAAGATTATTTTAAATACTAACCTGTCTTGGGATGAGTCTTTCCACCAGAAATTCAATGCCAGTTCTGTGTTCTGATGGGGTCAAAGTGAACCAGCTGAAATTACATGTAATGGTAGAATAGAAGTTTATTTTTTATTTTATCTATTTATTTGGACATACACTTTTGAAAACGTGGCATGAGTCTTCTCGACTGATGCGTCCTTAAACATATGACACAAACTTTTTTTTCTTTCTCCAAAATTTAATGAAACGTGTTATTTTTTAAATTTGATTAAAATCATCATCGCGATTTCATAAAGCGTACCACGCAAGAATACGACGCACCATTTATGCACAATAAGGTATGCGCGTAATGCACATTAACGCACACCGCGGACATTGCTGAATCTCACGGGAAGGTTTTTTGCAATCTCCAAGTTTGTAGGCTTAAATTGCTTATATTTTTTTGCTGGACCCTCAGGGCCAGCCTGTATTAGTGTCTGTTACTATGTAACTCACGTTTTGCTCCGGCAGGCACACCCGCTGTATTTAGCCGCATAAAAGCACACCCGCTGTATTTAGCGAGGTCAGACTTAGCATTGGTAGCTTGCGATTGGTTAATTAGCGATGACTTATTTTGTTTACCTCAAACTAGGAAGTAAATCCCAAACCAGTCGCCGGCTATCCAGTGCCCATGATAAATAAATAATAATAATAGGCCCAAATAGAACAGCATAGCGCTCGCTAGATGTGGCATTATACATACAATGAAAGAAAATCATGATTTACCCTAGCCTGATACAGACGGCTATGCAATGCCAACCATGGTAATATTGTTGCCCTTCGTTCGCTAATATTTACACCTAATTAGGCCCTTCACAGTTGATTTTGAGTTTCCTGTTGCCGCCCTCGTCCAAAGTTAAGAATTACAAAATATTTAATTATTTTATTTTTATTTAGGGTTTTCACCTTGAAATTGACTTTCAATAAACTTTCATTTACTACTTTCCGACTTTAATTATGTCAGCTATGATGATGTATAAACATAGAACATGATCGCATTATTACTTGGGTATCAAAATAATCATAATGGGAAAATAATTAAATGCAGATTCCTCGATATAATGGGTTGTAAATTGTAATGGGTTGAAATTGGTTGCGATCAAGAGGGGCACTAAATAGACCAATTTGGGGACCCCACAAGTGTCGCCCAGGTCACGTACCCCCTTGCCCCCCCCCCCCCCCCAGCTACGCCACTGTCGGAAGTTTGCAATTTTTAGGCCTTTTTTAAAAGCACAATTTAGTTTAAACATCACAGATTTGTTAATCTTCTTTTTTACTTCTTTTACCTGTTTTTTTTTGCAAATGATAGGGAGGGGGTGATGGACTCCCCCCCCCCCCCCCCTGTAATGCTGCCCCTGCCTATCCTAAAGTATATAGTATACTCAAAAATCCTTGGTAATAGTAATACATCAAGGATACAGAATAAAGCATTTTTACGCAGTTTGCCTATAGTATTAAAACTGGCAGACACAAAACCGTTTAACGACTTGCCGTAATCGAATCGTGCGTGCATGTGTGATGTGTGACGCACATTAGCGTGTCAAACAGTAGGGCCTATTCCGCGATAAAGCAAGCGTATTCCAGTTAAAAAAGAATTCTGCCGGCTAGTTGAGTTAAAATAGCATAGCTTAGCTATTAATTATATCTTGTAGTATTGTTTTGGAATTGCGCTGAAGTACGCTTGCCCAATTGCGCTTATTCATTGTGTGCGTGTGTGGGCCATCATCTCAAATTATAGACCCATGTTTAGGGATTTCTTGCCAGAAAAGCGACCCATGTTTAGGGATTTCTTACCAGAAAAGCGACCCATGTTTTAGCCTGGATTTCTTGCCAGAAAAGCGACCCATTAGAGCGGCATATCTCCGTATACGTCAACATGTTATAGTATAATTAATGATTGAACGAACACGTCGGAAATAGCGTATTGCGTAAACAAAATCATACGATCGTACTGCGTCTGCGATTACTGCGTCATGTGTAGGCCTACCTCTATTTACTGCGTTGTTGCGTCAACCCCCTGCGCCGGCACCCACACGCCAGCGCTGCTTTAAATTAAACCGATCGCGTATCTCTTCTGCGTGTACGCCAGTGTAAACTGTAAATAGTGTTCGTTCAATCATTAATTAGACTATAGTAGGCCTACACCCCACCCCACCCCACCCCCCCCCCCCCCCCCCCCCCCGGGACGCCACGCTCAACAGAGTACGCAAAACAGAGAAAAATACTACAACTAGTACAAGATACAATACTCAATAGGCCTAAATAAGAAGATAGCTGCCTTCTTCTTACTTTATTCTTTATTTAGCATTCTTCTTGACGTAAAATAAGCCCAAGGTGTTTACGCCAACAGAATAGTAATAGGCCTAGGCTAGTTATAGTTAGGCCTATATAGTATTCCCTGACACTACATACAAGTTTCACTGAAACGGAACAGAATACAGTTCTAACTTCTATGACCACTGACCAGATCATAAAGCTTACAGGACTATACATGTATATATTCAAAATAAGCTTAGACATAGGTCTATGGTTTAGACTAGTCCCAATGGTGGTCACACAACTCCCTATTGACTTTTCACGTCGCGAAATTCACATTGAGTGACAGCACTGCCGAATTTTCACCTCAATATTTTCCCAAAAATGAGGATGCTTGATCAAAATTAATGAACTCAATGTATTACTAAGAGTTCAAGGAACAACATGTGAGTGCTTTTTGATTGATTTCAATGATATTTGATGTAAAAATCTTGATTTCAAAATGTAATTTTAGCGACGTCATATATGTCTCTGGAGGTTCGTGTGGCTTTAGTACATGTAGTATGATGAAGCATGAACGATAGTAAAGCCACCATTGGGGCTAGGTTTAGACCACCACGGCTAGGGCTGTTTTCAACTTTCTGCACAGTCGTGAGCTGTAAATGTATAAAACCCGAGTGTTCACGGTCCTAATGACGTATTTATTTACAGATTTATACAAACAAACATACTTTATTACCTTGATTTGCACGAACGTCTGCTCACTGACCGCTCACAGAACTGAAATAATTTCTCTTCGCATTTATGCAAATTTTCGTGCCTTGCCGCGAAATCGGTCACGTGACTCATCATTATTAACACCGATGTTTTTGTACCGCATTGCTAGCAGCGTATTTCATCGGCTCTTATTAACACCAGTGTTAAAACTCCATGTTAAAGGCCGTTAGCCTTTGCATTTTTAACGTGTTCATATAATATTAACGCTTAATTATTAACATGCAACATGTTTATAACTGCACCGGCAGTATCATTTAGATTTATTGTAACACCAACGTGTTAAGTTCGTGGGTAAATTAACGCCACAACGCGTTATAAATAGGCGTTGACATTTACAGTGTATAAGGCTAGCATTGTTAACAACATTACCATCCATATCTCTTAACTCTTTCCCTGACAAATTAATTTTTGAAGAAATTGTGTATTTGCACATGTGCATGTAAATATCAACTTATAATTTGAATATGAGACTCTGTAAGGTAGTAAAACTAATATATATTCTGAAAGCTTATGAATGGCCGGACACTTCTGTGAAAATGTCAACGATACCGGATTATCGTGGCGGTTGCCATGGTAACCGTTACCCAGCATGCAATTTTTGTAACATCTTTTTTTACAAATATTTAGTAGTCCTGTATGAAAATACTACTTGAGCCCTTCAAAATGCATTCAAGAGATGGGCATTATAATTCTGAACATTTTGATATCAAACTTGCTGTAGTGGGTTATTGGGTTATGGCGCAACGACCAGAATCGTGTACGATCAGCACGACAAATATACCGTAAGCCCAAAATCCAAAATGGCCGCCATACAGGGGCACAAAAATTCAAATGCCTTCAATAACACTAACAGGTATACCAAATTGATCGGCTGAGCACAAGGATTCCAAAAAGGTATAGTTTGCCATACTTCCGATGTTTGGTTAACGAGTTATAGGGTAAAACATAAAAAGGTCGTGTTGACGCATTAATGCGTCTATGTCAGGTAAAGAGTTAAGATAGAAATAGATCTCACTAGGCTCGGCTCGGCTCAGCTTTGTTCTTTTTACTATGTATTTTTATATGATACTGATTTCTTGAAGCTTTTGCTCCTTCTTGGACAATACACCCTCATTGATCCTACATATCTTTCACAACCAGTGGCGTAAACAGAGGGGGGTTGGGGCATTCCCTTTCCCCAGTCAAAGGCCATGCCCCCCTGATGCGCTCCCCCCCCCCCTCCCAATAAAATATGACAAAATACAAAGTTACCCATTACAGTGCAGTACATGCCCTTATTTGCCCAGTGGCTTGACTTTTAAAGTTAAAAAACCCTCAAAGAATAGCTCTAAAAATGGTCTGAAATACCTACTTTTAGATCAAATTAAGCTAATTTTAGGATATTAAAAGACAAATGTTCCCCCCACAAATGTATCTCCCCCCCCCCTCACTAATTTTTGTTTAATGCTGGCACCGCCACTATCTGACAAACCAATAGGTGCCTGTCCAGCCTGCCATTCCACCATAGCTTTGGTGCACAATATGGTATCATCTGGACCCGACATGAAAGTTATGGGGTAAGCCAAAGTTCCGGGTTTTTCGCGAACAAATGAGCGGAGTTCCGTGTGGTCATCGAGGAGTACTCTACATGCTTGTTTTTGACGTGTCGCACTAAGTTGTCTGGCCTTGTAAATTCATGAGTGGGGTCGCGCCACAGGCATACAGTCACTCCTGATGTGATGGGGTCTCACTACCCTGCTGATGTGATGTGGTATCACTACCCTGCTGATGTGATGGTGTCTCACTATCCTGCTGATGTGATGGTGTCTCACTACCCTGCTGATGTGATGGGGTCTCACTACCCTGCTGATGTGATGTGGTATCACTACCCTGCTAATGTGATGGGGTATCACTACCCTGCTGATGTGATGGGGTCTCACTACCCTGCTGATGTGATGGGGTCTCACTACCCTGCTGATGTGATATGGTATCACTACCCTGCTGATGTGGAGTCTCACTACCCTGCTGATGTGATGGGGTCTCACTACCCTGCTGATGTGATATGGTATCACTACCCTGCTGATGTGATGTGGTATCACTACCCTGCTGATGTGATGGTGTCTCACTATCCTGCTGATGTGATGGGGTCTCACTACCCTGCTGATGTGATGGGGTCTCACTATCCTGCTGATGTGATGGGATCTCACCACCCTGCTGATGTGATGGGGTCTCACTACCCTGCTGATGTGATGTGGTATCACTACCCTGCTGATGTGATGTGGTATCACTATCCTGCTGATGTGATGGGGTCACACTATCCTGCTGATGTGATGGGGTCTCACTACCCTGCTGATGTGATATGGTATCACTACCCTGCTGATGTGATGTGGTATCACTACCCTGCTGATGTGATGTGGTATCACTACCCTGCTGATGTGATGTGGTATCACTACCCTGCTGATGTGATGGTGTCTCACTATCCTGCTGATGTGATGGGGTCTCACTACCCTGCTGATGTGATGGGGTCTCACTACCCTGTTGATGTGATGTGGTATCACTATCCTGCTGATGTGATGGGGTATCACTACCCTGCTGATGTGATGTGGTATCACTACCCTGCTGATGTGATGGGGTATCACTACCCTGCTGATGTGATGGTGTCTCACTATCCTGCTGATGTGATGGGGTATCACTACCCTGCTGATGTGATGGGGTCTCACTACCCTGCTGATGTGATGTGGTGTCACTACCCTGCTGATGTGATGTGGTATCACTATCCTGCTGATGTGATGGGGTATCACTACCCTGCTGATGTGATGTGGTATCACTACCTTGCTGATGTGATGCGGTATCACTACCCTGCTGATGTGATGTGGTATCACTACCCTGCTGATGTGATGTGGTATCACTACCCTGCTGATGTGATGTGGTATCACTACCCTGCTGATGTGATGTGGTATCACTACCCTGCTGATGTGATGGGGTCTCACTACCCTGCTGATGTGATGTGGTATCACTACCCTGCGGATGTGATGGGGTATCGCTACCCTGCTGATGTGATGTGGTATCGCTACCCTGCTGATGTGATGTGGTATCACTACCTTGCTGATGTGATGCGGTATCACTACCCTGCTGATGTGATGTGGTATCACTACCCTGCTGATGTGATGTGGTATCACTACCCTGCTGATGTGATGTGGTATCACTACCCTGCTGATGTGATGTGGTATCACTACCCTGCTGATGTGATGGTGTCTCACTACCCTGCTGATGTGATGTGGTATCACTACCCTGCGGATGTGATGGGGTATCGCTACCCTGCTGATGTGATGTGGTATCGCTACCCTGCTGATGTGATGTGGTATCACTACCCTGCTGAGTTTGAAGGCTTATGTCTGCTAGTGGCCCTCGACTTTTGTATTGAGCACTGCATCCGTTCGAAAAGACTACAATTCTTGAAATCAGGAAAAACTCTTGTAAGAGTTCCAATGGTGATATCAAGAAACCTGTGCGCTGCATGGTATAAATTATGACCAATGTCATCACTTCCTGGTGTGCTTGGGTCATGGTAGTAAATGACTGTAGGATGTAATGTGATCTGTTTCTGACCAAAAAACGCTGACTTGATTTCATCCTGATAGTGGATTGTTCTAGTATTCTTCTCCATCACACACACTACCCAGCCGCAAGGTAGATTAGCCTTAAGTTCCTGAAACTGATATGACTGCCATGTACCAATACACAGGTGCTCCATGAAAGTGCAGTCCTGACAAGGCCTCCTGACATCTTTATCTTTGTGTCAAACAGAATCCCCCCACCCTTGTCTATGACAATATTTTGGAGAAATTGTGCTCACTCAGGAGAATGCAAGAGGTTTACTTCATTTGTGTCCAATAGGAGAAATCTATTTTAATTTCTCACCTCTATAATTGCACAGCTGATATCTGGTTGCACATCGCATCAGCGAAACCTGGTTGTAGACCTATTCCAAATTGAGCTTCACCACATATCAGAGTAGTGGAGTCAAGATGGCAGCATGGTGAATTCGTCCATGTCGTTTTTTTATTTCGATTAAGTTACGAATTACACCATAACACTCGCCTTCCCCTCATTGTATGCCACAGAGTGGTCGCTGTGTCTTGACGGGCTGCCATACATATGAATACCTCACCAGCACACTAGGCTCTTTTGAAGCACTGCACATACATGAAGTAAGGAGGGCTGGGCTGTACTTATGAATGGCTCTTTCAAGTTGACCAAACAAGTCTAATGGTACCTTCTTCGCAGCTGTCTTGAAGTCATTCCCAAGTGATTTGACTGAGGTTCTAATTAAGAAAATAAAAGCTATGTTAGAAAGCTAAAATTATATCACCTAGCACATAAAGTCCCTGCCCAGGTGCTTTGAGGTTAGCTAATTCAAAATAGATAATCGGTACCAAAAATCTGAGATAAACATTGAATGAGCAAGTTTCTTCTCCGCAGTTTGATACCTCATTCAACAAAATTGAATGGATACTTTTAAAGTTATGGCGATTTCAATGAACGCGCATGCAACAGAAAAGTTGCACTAGGTATAGGAAATCATTGATTTGTGTGTGATTACGCACTGAAAAACTCACAGCTAATCAGCTAAGACTTGTATTCTTCACAGCCAGATACACCCTTTGTCCCGCACATTGCGGTTATCACTCCAGACCCATTCATCTGTCTTGTTCAGATAGCACACACAGTTATGACAGTAATCTGCGGAGAAGAAATTTGCTCATTTACTGTATATCTCAGATTTTTGGTACTGATTATCTATTTTGAATTTGCCAACCTCAAAGCACCTGGTCCGGGACTTTTGTTGCTAGGTGTATGTGGAATTCTCCAGGCTGTCAAAAATTGGATTGTCGCCGTCATCTCAATGGATGCTGATGCTGCTGAACCGGGATGTCTGAAAGTTACACCTTGCCTTGAATTAGAAGTGCCACTGTTGGTAGCCGAAAATGAATCTGGTAAAGATTTGTGTAGGTGATGAAGCTCAAGTGCTCTGTAATACAGGTCTTTGTACTTGAATGTGGCCCACTTTCTCACAAAATCATATATACTCCTCTCTTCTTACAACTATATTATTATTCAATCTGGTAAAGATTTGTGTAGGTGATGAAGCTCAAGTGCTATGTAATACAGGTCTTTGTACTTGAATGTGGCCCACTTTCTCACAAAATCATATATATACCCCTCTCTTCTTACAACTATATTACTATTCAATCTGGTAAAGATTTTTGTATGTGATGAAGCTCAAGTGCTCTGTAATAAAGGTCTTTGTACTTAAATGTGGCCCACTTTCTCACAAATTCATAGATATCTCCCCCTCTCTTCTTACAATTATATTACTATTCAATCTGGTAAAGATTTTTGTAGGCGATGAAGCTCAAGTGCTCTGTAATACAGGTCTTTGTACTTGAATGTGGCCCACTTTCTCACAAATTCATAGATATCTCCCCCTCTCTTCTTACAACTATATTACTATTCAATCTGGTAAAGATTTGTTTGAGGTGATGAAGCTCAAGTGCTCTGTAATACAGGTCTTTGTACTTAAATGTGGCCCACTTTCTCACAAAATCATATATATCCCCCTCTCTTCTTACAACTATATTACTATTCAATCTGGTAAAGATTTGTTTGAGGTGATGAAGCTCAAGTGCTCTGTAATACAGGTCTTTGTACTTAAATGTGGCCCACTTTCTTACAAAATCATATATATCCCCCTCTCTTCTTACAACCATATTTACTATTCAATCTGGTAAAGATGTTTGTAGGTGATGAAGCTCAAGTGCTCTGTAATACAGGGCTATGTACTTAAATGTGGCCCACTTCCTACCAAATTCATAGCTATCCCCTCTCTTCGTACAACTATATTACCATTCAATCTGGTAAAGATTTGTGTAGGTGATGAAGCTCAAGTGCTCTGTAATACAGGTCTTTGTACTTAATTGTGGCCCACTTTCTCACAAATTCATATATATCCCCCTCTCTTCTTACAACTATATTACTATTCAATCTGGTAAAGATTTGTGTAGGTGATGAACCTCCAGTGCTCTGTAATACAGGTCTTTGTACTTGAATGTGGCCCACTTTCTCACAAAATCATATATATACCCCTCTCTTCTTACAACTATATTACTATTCAATCTGGTAAAGATTTGTGTAGGTGATGAAGCTCAAGTGCTCTGTAATAAAGGTCTTTGTACTTGAATGTGGCCCACTTTCTCACAAAATCATATATATCCCCCTCTCTTACAACTATATTATTATTCAATCTGGTAAAGATTTGTTTGAGGTGACGAAGCTCAAGTGCTCTGTAATACAGGTCTTTGTACTTGAATGTGGCCCACTTTCTCACAAAATCATATATATACCCCTCTCTTCTTACAACTATATTACTATTCAATCTGGTAAAGATTTGTGTAGGTGATGAAGCTCAAGTGCTCTGTAATACTGGTCTTTGTACTTGAATGTGGCCCACTTTCTCACAAAATCATATATATCCCCCTCTCTTCTTACAACTACATTACTATTCAATCTGGTAAAGATTTGTTTGAGGTGACGAAGCTCAAGTGCTCTGTAATACAGATCTTTGTACTTGAATGTGTCCCACTTTCTCACAAAATCATATATATCCCCCTCTCTTCTTACAACTATATTACTATTCAATCTGGTAAAGATTTGTGTAGGTGATGAAGCTCAAGTGCTCTGTAATACAGGTCTTTGTACTTGAATGTGGCCCACTTTCTCACAAAATCATACATATCCCCCTCTCTTCTTACAACTACATTTATAGGTCAATAAATGCGTATGTGTTGTTTCGAGAGAAATTAGACAAGTCAATGCACGCGCGCTGATGTTGATGTGTGAATAATGGCACGACCCTGAAGGGGGAGTGCTATTGTGAGCATATCAACATTTGCGCAAGTGCATTGATTTTTCTGATTTTTCGAGAAACAAAACATACGCATGCATTGACCTAATTCATACACGACACTATACAAATAAAAATTCACAATTTAAGCATAATTTTGATCTATGTAAAACGACTAAAAACACTTTAACAAGTTTGCTAACACCCGCAGTGAAAATCGGCGAACCCGCGAATCTTGAACAACGAATCAAAACAAAACGCGCACTGCGTGATTTGAACGGCGCACACGCGGAGTGCAGTGGACACTTTCAATGCACTCCGCGTATTTGGTATTCCTGCTTCCTGATTGGTTCAACACTACATAGAGTGTATGAATACTATTCAATCTGGTAAAGATTTGTTTGAGGTGATGAAGCTCAAGTGCTCTGTAATACAGGTCTTTGTACTTGAATGTGGCCCACTTTCTCACAAAATCATATATATACCCCTCTCTTCTTACAACTATATTACTATTCAATCTGGTGAAGATTTGTGTAGGTGATGAAGCTCAAGTGCTCTGTAATACAGGTCTTTGTACTTGAAGTGGCCCACTTTCTCACAAAATCATATATATCCCCCTCTCTTCTTACAACTATATTACTATTCAATCTGGTAAAGATTTGTGTAGGTGATGAAGCTCAAATGCTCTGTAATACAGGTCTTTGTACTTAAATGTGGCCCACTTTCTCACAAAATCATATACCCCTCTCTTCTTACAACTATATTACTATTCAATCTGGTAAAGATTTGTGTAGGTGATGAAGCTCAAGTGCTCTGTAATACAGGTCTTTGTACTTAAATGTGGCCCACTTTCTCACAAAATCATATATCGTCAGCCTGCTTCGATAATTGCCTAACTCACTTTTCAGCAAAATTGAGTTTTTTGCATAAATCATGACTTCATTACATTATGCACATGCTGTTATAATATCTAAGTCATTGACCAATCAAAAGTGTTGATAAATGAAGAGATTTGTTGCAAAAGGGCCACCAGACCACTCCAACATGTTACTCATTTTGCATTATTGAATTTGCATTGACAAATCTATGGAATTATTCAAATTAATGTATGGCTGTGTTCGAACGTTCATCTGTTTCTATTTGACTTGGATTAGTGCATCCATGCACGCCAATCGAGGCCATCAACAATACAAATCACATTCCACATAATGAATATCCATCTATCAATAATGCAAAATGAGTAACAGGTACAAAGGTAACAGGTTTCATACTTTTGTTGTTTTCTAAGAACTAGAAAAAATGAGTTAGGCAATTATCGAAGCAGGCTGACGATATATACTCCTCTCTTCTTACAACTATATTACTATTCAATCTGGTAAAGATTTGTGTAGGTGATGAAGCTCAAGTGCTCTGTAATACTGGTCTTTGTACTTAAATGTGGCCCACTTTCTCACAAAATCATATATATCCCCCTCTCTTCGTAAAACTATATTATTATTCAATCTGGTAAAGATTTGTGTAGGTGATGAAGCTCAAATGCTCTGTAATACAGGTCTTTGTACTTGAATGTGGCCCACTTTCTCACAAAATCATATACCCCTCTCTTCGTAAAACTATATTACTATTCAATCTGGTAAAGATTTGTGTAGGTGATGAAGCTCAAGTGCTCTGTAATACAGGTCTTTGTACTTAAATGTGGCCCACTTTCTCACAAAATCATATATATCCCCCTCTCTTCTTACAACTATATTACTATTCAATCTGGTAAAGATTTGTGTAGGTGATGAAGCTCAAGTGCTCTGTAATACAGGTCTTTGTACTTAAATGTGGCCCACTTTCTCACAAAATCATATATATACTCCTCTCTTCTTACAACTATATTATTATTCAATCTGGTAAAGATTTGTGTAGGTGATGAAGCTCAAGTGCTCTGTAATACAGGTCTTTGTACTTAAATGTGGCCCACTTTCTCACAAAATCATATATATACCCCTCTCTTCTTACAACTACATTACTATTCGATCTGGTAAAGATTTGTGTAGGTGATGAAGCTCAAGTGCTCTGTAATACTGGTCTTTGTACTTGAATGTGGCCCACTTTCTCACAAAATCATATATATCCACCTCTCTTCTTACAACTATATTACTATTCAATCTGGTAAAGATTTGTGTAGGTGATGAAGCTCAAGTGCTCTGTAATACTGGTCTTTGTACTTGAATGTGGCCCACTTTCTCACAAAATCATATATATCCACCTCTCTTCTTACAACTATATTACTATTCAATCTGGTAAAGATTTGTGTAGGCGATGAAGCTCAAGTGCTCTGTAATACAGGTCTTTGTACTTAAATGTGGCCCACTTTCTCACAAAATCATATATATCCCCTCTCTTCTTACAACTATATTACCATTCAATCTGGTAAAGATTTTTGTAGGCGATGAATTAAGCTCCAGTGCTCTGTAATACAGGTCTTTGCACTTAAATACCAAATTCATAGCTATCCACCTCTCTTCGTACAACCACATTTCAATCTGGTAAAGATTTGTTTGAGGTGATGAACCTCCAGTGCTCTGTAATACCTTCTCCTGGGCGTCTGACCTTTTACTATAAACATAAAATCCTTATAAACTGCTCAAAAAGGAGTTTGGGATATTTTTTCAATCACAATTTGTTCAGATATATCGGGATATGTTCATTTAGCGTAATATATCATTTAAAAGCTCATTTGTTTATCTTTACAATGATATCTAATTTGAAGCAATCCCTTGTTCCAGTGCTCAGCCACTTGCTTGAGAACATGGGGAGGTCGCAATCTGAAAGTGCCAAAATCAACACTATTTTATGCTTAAAAATCAATAGATCGATCCATCACACTACCGGGTGGTTCAAAAAAAAGTTGACCCAAGTTCAAAGTAATTTTTCAACCACATTTAAAGTTTCAGAGAATTTGTGTTTACTTAGTCTTAATCAGCAGTAAGTTTTGAAATTATCCTGAAAAGATGGCACGTTTAGCTTGTTTGGTTCTTCAGATATGGTTAATTACAGAAAACATGTACAAAACTGACTTGTCCACTGGAGCGTCATTTAGTTTTTTTCTTCAACAAAACAGCATGCTCTAGTTTCAGAATTGAAAAGCCCGCCCTGACAAAGTATCCCAATCTCTATGCTTGTGTGTCATTCACATTCAACAAAGAAATGTTAGGTACGTAGGTAGGTAATATAAAGCACCAGACAGATGTTTCAGATGTCTCCTTTTTTATTTTTTCTCCTTTTTTACAATTTGTGACTAATCGTGTGTCAGTCCACTTTGTGCATTCCATCTCTACTAACATGACTAAAGGACGCTCCCGTGGACAAGGCAGTTTTGTGCATGTTTTCTGTCATGAACCATATCTGAAGAACCATCCAAGATAAACACGCCATCCTTTCAGGATAATTTCAAAACTTACTGCTGATCAAAACTAAGTAAACACAAATTCTCTGCAACTTTAAATGTGGTTGACAAATTACCTTGAACTTGGGTCAACTTTTTTTTGAACCACCCGGTACACTGTAGTGGTCAATGTAACACTTCATTGAACAGACGACAAAGATGTTCTTTTGAGCAAGAAATAGCGTTGATTTTGGCACATTCAGATTGTGACCTCCCTAAGTTCTCAAGCAAGTAGCTGAGCACTGGAACAAGGGATTGCTTCAAATTGGATATCATTGTAAAGATGAACACATCAGCTTTAAATGATATGAACATATCCCGATATATTTGAACAAATTGTGATTGAAAAAATATTCCAAACTTTTTTCGAGCAGTTTAATTTGTTTTCTATTTTACTTTATTCTTTTTTCTCGCCTCATTCTATCATCAGGATTTTTAATAAAAAATGTGGACATTTTTGGCATTTACTTACATGTATAGGGAGTCCATCGGAAAAATAAACTTACCATCTATTCCCTTGGCTTATGAAATGGGTTGCAGTTTCCATTGTGTACTGTGTTGAAACAATTCGGCTGCAGAAGTACCCATTGCTCCTGTGGTGACTAGATTTGGGCACAAATAAATCACAACTTATACATTTCTTTTGATCAAATTGCTGTTCTTCAAAATATGTGTCAACCAATTTCCTTCTAAAAGCCATTTGTTCAAGGCTGGAGCTGATGTTGGTTTCTGCTGGGCCTCCTCATGATCAAATTCAAGTACCCATTGCTCCGTAGCCAGCACACTCTATGTGGTGACTAGATTTGGCCACAAATATATCACAACTAATACATTTCTTTTGATCAAATTGCTGCTCTTCAAAATATGTGTCAACTAATTTCCTTCTGAGAGCCATTCGTGCAAGGCTGGAGCTGATGATGTTGTGGTTTCTCCTGGGACTCTTCATGATCAAATTCATCAGGAATTATTATTATTATTATTTTTTCTGTCAGAACCCAACAAGAAAAAGGGCTGACATTTTATTTTACATATATAAATACATACAAGTAACAACACAAGAACAAAAGAGAGAGAGAGAGAGAATTCACTATGAATCATTAAAACTTAAACCCCTTGTTGTACCAAACCAATTTAAGTGTAAATACCTACTTTATCCTATTTCATGTAATGAAATCCCAGCCTCCCTCTTTGTCTCGCTAGGGTCCCCTCTAGTCGAGCAGTGTCTCTGATTACTATGTCAAAGACACCGATCGACAGAGAGGACCCCCTATATTTGCAGATGCAAATATATCTTGAATTATGCTGTTATCCTTTGCTATTCAATTAGCTGACAGAACTTGTTGCAGCAACTGTAGCTTCATGTACAATGAACGTTGCTTACATGACTAATAGTAGTCTTTCCTCGGGCAGTTTCTGTTATTTTTAATCGTGGGCGATTGGATTTTATGTAGTTTGGCATACATTGCATCTGCAATAAAAGAATTGAAAATTGAAAATACTAATTAGGACTTATGGTGTGCACACATCTAGCCTGCTGACAAGCCCAAAGCTCGCGATGTCATACATGTAGCTGTGACATTCTCCTGGGTGTCTGTGGACGTTACATTTGCATTGATTAGCTTTTGGACATAACTCTGTGGGCTTTCTTCCTTCCTAACCGTGTTCCTTTGGCCTGCTGGTTAAATGGTACAGTATCTTACTTTAGCATCAACAGAGGAGGGTAGGCTTGGTTGGGGAGTACCTGTCAGAAAATTTCGGTGCGGGGCGGCTGTTTTTTTCTTCGAAAAATGCCATTATACCCTCTCGGGTTCAAAATACATTGTATACATTTTGGCAATATCTGCCCGTTTAGTACATGTCCTGTACACTGTAAGAGACCTTTGCATTGATTACGATGTATATTTATCTCAGGATGCTTGTGGGTCAAGTGATGAGGGTTGACACATTCCCATATGGCATCAATGAGAAATGTGCATTGGTAGATTAGTGCGTTCATAAAGGCAATATATGGAGCTTTATATGTACATTGACATTTCCCCCAGAGTGAGATGTCGTCTTTCAGTGCGGGTCAGGTACATTTACTAAGCAATCGGTATTCTTCTTCTTGGCCGGAGCAAAATTTACTGAATAAAATGATTTTGAAAAAAATAAATTAAAAGGTCAACTGATTTTACAAATCATGATTCAAAATTGTTAACCAAAAATCACTGAAATGTTTCAAATACTGAATAATTTACCTCCATCTGAAAATCATCTTCCGAATTGTACTCTTGGCCTTGGGTTTGCAGATAGTTGTGGGCTTTGTGGTGTTGCTGCTTTTGGTGGTTTTATTGGTGTTGGTAATCTTGTTGGTATCGGGGGTGTCGGTGTTGGGTTCCTTTTTTTATGATGACGGCCTTGGGTTTGCAAATAGTTGTGGGCTTTGGTTTGGCGTCAGTGTTGATTTCCATCTTTATGGTGACGGCCTTGGGTTTGCAAACAGTTGTGGGCTTCCTTGGGAGGAAAGGTTTCCCCTTCTCTCTTGGGAGGAAAAGTTTCCCCTCCTCTCAGCACCTTTGCCACAACCTTCTTCTTAAGAAAGTCTCCTTTCTCATGATATTCGCCATCTTCCATTGATGCTTTCCATTATAGCTTCGTGGAGCCTTTAACAAATCTGACCTCCTGGATGTTGGTGAGCAGTGGCTTGTTGGTGTAGTCGCCTTGGCTAACTCCATTCTCATAGCTTATACAGTCTTGATGACTCATTGGTACAGCCATTCCTGATTCATTGATAATGGCGTGGAAGTCATCCTTATCAATACATTTTTTGCTGCTCTCATGCCTTTCCCAATCTGGTGGTGAAAGCTGTCAGCACTCATAAACGTGTGACCCTTTTCAAATCAGGTCCCCCAGGTCGATGCACCTCGTCCATGAATGCCGTGTATATCGTCCAGTTTTTGTTTAGCGATGTGCATTTGTCGCCATAGATGATGAACTTTGTCTTGTCACAGAAGTTCTGATGTTTGATGTTCAACGTCTTCTGCATTTCTACTAGACTCACTCTTGTCCCACACGACTCCAACAGGGACATTACCGGCTTTTTTTGTGTCCACCAATGGGCGCAAAGGTTTGATGAAACTGCACAAGGCGCCGGGTAAAACAGCAGTTCTTTTGCCTGGCATCCTAGACAACATGATCACCTTTTGCATGTCACTCGATATCACAACCTCATCTTCATCATGCTGCCTTTCTTTGTCCATCCTGTACATGGAACGCGCAGTGCCAGCTCTCTCTCGAGGTGTATACCATGGTCCTTGCATAAACTGCATTCTTCCCCTTCTCCATGGTGGTGGTTCCTTGGTGTGTTACTCAAACTCCATACATACTTCGCATTCCTCCTCTCCAAGCTTTACAAACGATATGTTCATGGCACGAATCTTCTTGCGGTAAGTTTCAATACCGCAAACTTCTGGATATTTAGTGTTGAAATTGTCATACATCCCTTGACCAGTTAGCTCAGGGGAGAGATATCGTCTTCTCGGTGCATGTTCCCGGCGGTATTGACTGACTCCCGGGTGGTACGACATGATGAGTTCTTCTATACGCTCACTGAATGAATCTGATAATTTGTGGGCAGGTGCCTTGTCCACATGCTTGTCTGATGAAGTTGTGATGGATTTTGAATCATGGGTCGCAAACATGTGATTGATGATTTGTGACGACTTGGAACCAAGGGTGTGCAGGAAAAAGGTCAAACAAACAAACTGCTCTTCACCATCTTCATTTGGCAAGTGGTAGCGGGAACATCGGCGTAATATTTCAGTCATTCATTCAATACAATGCATTTCTTTTTTTACCAAATTATGAATTAGAAATAAGTATTGATAATATACTAGACCCAACTGCTTACCTCTAATGATTGGAATTCTTGATTGGATTGTCCAGGCCACTGTGTGTTGACATCATGGTACTGTTAAATAATGATCAGTTAGAGCTATCAATGACCAAATATCTAGGCACGTCTAGTGAGTTGAGACTATATTGTGTTGTATTGTATTTTTATTGTATTGTGATACATTTAATGGGTTGCAAATGGGTATAAACAGCCTGATTTGGAGAACCCAAACTTGATTTTAGCCTTTTTTAGTTTTGAATGAAGCATTAAGAGCTCATCGTATGGTTACATCAAGAAGAGTAGGTTCAAAACGACTCAGTAAAGCCCTTTTGTTTGCATGGTTATAGGGCATGAAGCTAGACGACAGGAGTAACTTCTTGCCAGCATCAATGGGACGATAATACTTACCGTGGAACTACACAAAAGAGGCTAAATCATTGTTACAACGTGTATTGCACTGACAATCAAAGTTACCATGGAAAAATCAATCTAGATTGACAAAGCGGTAGTCCCACTGTTGATGGTCCGGCGCTAGTGTGTTTACCTCAATTCTTTTATTGAAAATATATATTTATCTCAAAGCACTACTTATTTTGGTAAATAACTTCATGTTTTTGATATTGCAAATGTGTAAAAACCAGGCAAAATGTTGTACATATCATAACGAAACTATTGACAGGCAGTTGAATTATATTATAAGATGTGGATCAAAATGTAAATAAAAATTAGTCGATATTCAAAATGTTGAACAGTTTATATTTCAACAGAAAAATTGCGCGAGTCCGCGCACACTTAAAAAGGTTTAATACAATTACGTATACACCATATCTGTCTTGATATAACAGAATAATAAAATAAATAACATAAATTCAATGTAAAATCAATTTGTTAGTAAACTTGACAATATTCTTTTATTTTCAGTTTATTCCGAATACATTGTTCTTGGCACCGCGGAGTGTGTATTTAGGGGAGAGAAAGCAATGTTTGAACGTACATTCTGATCCCAGAAAATTTCGGTGCGGGGGGCGGCTGTTTTTTTCTTCGAAAAATGCCATTATACCCTCTCGGGTTCAAAATACATGTATACATTTTGGCAATGTCTGCCCGTTTAGTACATGTCCTGTACACTGTAATTAAGAGACCTTTGCATTGATTACGATGTATATTTATCTCAGGATGCTTGTGGGTCAAGTGATGAGGGTTGACACATTCCAAGAGACCTTTGCATTGATTACGATGTATATTTATCTCCGGATGCTTGTGGGTCAAAGTGATGAGGGTTGACACATTCCCATATGGCATCGGTGAGAAATGTGCATTGGTAGATTAGTGCGTTCATAAAAGGCAATATGTGATGCGATCTGTGAAAACCTGCCACATGGTGGCATTTTTCATATTGGAGATATTTACAGACGACGGTGGCTACGAACGGCCGTTAATTTTGAATTTTCGTTGGTTTCAATGTAACAATGGATTTTGATTATATGACCCCATAAAATTCATCATAGGTTTATAGAAAAATTTTCCAATCCAAAACCGTTCGGGATGGCTAATCATCCCAATTGTAAATGCTATTTTTTAAATTTAAACCGTTGTTAAGCGGTCGTCCCATTCACTTGATCAGGTAACCTCGTTCGCATATTTTAACCTGAATACTCGTGAATACGCCTATGTCCAGCGTCGTCTGGATATTTATATCATAAGAAAGCTAAAACTGTGCTGATTACAGAACTGTTTCGATAATTTTTCTACGATCACTACAAAAAAAGTTATGAGTGAATGATGATTGTGATGTCACCAAAAGCTTCAAAACAAGAAATCATGAAAACAGGCCAAAAATGATACATAATTCAATATAATAACATTATAAGGTTAATAATAAAAGTGACTTAAGTAAGTTTGTCAAGGTGATATTTCATGAAAGATGATGACACAAAGTACTGGAAACTAATTTTCTTTAAAAAAATCTATAAAAAAAAGAAGAAAAAAATTCTTCTTTTTTTTTCTTCTTTTTTTCTATTTTACCCATAATCCCTAGTTAACATTTTGCGACATCCGACGGGTTTTCTCAGATCGCATCACATATATGGAGCTTATATGGAGCTTATGTACATGGACGCAATGTCGTCTTTCGGTGCGGGTCAGGTACATATAGTAAGCAATCGGTATTCTTCTTCTAGGCCGGAGCAAAATTCACTGAATAAAATGATTTAAAGAAAAAAAAGTCAACTGATTTTAAAAATCAAAATCAAGATTCAAAATTGTTAACCAAAAATCATTGAAATGTTTCAAATACTGAATAATTTACCTCCATCTGAAAATCATCTTCCGATTTGTACTCTTTGCCTTGGGTTTGCAGATAGTTGTGGGCTTTGTGGTGTTGATGATCTTGGTGGTTTTATTGGTGTTAGTAACAAATAGGGTAGGTCGGTCGGGATTTTTTCTTCTTTTTCAAATCACCTACTTTTGAACACTTGAAAGACAGCAGTACACACAAATCATAGCTCTAGCGTATTTAATTGCCAGGCAAAAATGTATCGTTGTGTTCAACAATATTATATCATTTCGATGGGGACTTAAAATAGCCGAAATTGAAAGCAAACAGTCAAAAACTTTAATACTTTGTTCAATTTTTATAAATATATATATATATATATTTATTTTTTTCCCCTCAAAATAATAAAAAAATATTCAGGGTCGGCGATGTATTTAGGGTCGGTCGGGTTGCACCTCGTCCACGAATGCCGTGTATATTGTCCAGTTTTTGTTTAGCGATGTGCATTTGTCGCCATAGATGATGAACTTTGTCTTGTCACGGAAGTTCTGATGCTTTATTTGATGTTCAACGTCTTTGGCATTTCTACTAGACTCACTCTTGTCCCACACGACTCCAACAGGGACATTACCGGCTTTTTTTGTGTCCACCAAGGGGCGCAAAGGTTTGATGAAACTGCACAAGGCGCCAGGTAAAACAGCAGTTCTTTTGCCTGGCATCCTATAATAGACAACATGATTACCTTTTGCATGTCACTCGATATCACAACCAGGCGTAGGTAATATGGTAGATTCTCTTGACCTTAATAGTTTGTCGCAACTGGTCTAGTTGGCGCTATAACATGGTCGAAGCCAACCACTGCTTGCCTTATGCGGCATGTCGCAACTGTTAAAGGGTACATGAACCAATTTGATTACAGGCACAGATCTGGAGTTTCTTATCCCATAATTATTAATATCCCTGACAACCTCATCTTCATCATGCTGCCTTTCTTTATCCATCCTGTACATGGAACGCGCAATGCCAGCTCTCGAGGTGTATGCCATGGTCCTTGCATAAACTGCATTCTTCCCCTTCTCCATGGCGGTGGTTCTTGGTATGATGCTCAAACTCCATACATACTTCGCATCCCTCCTCTCCAAGCTTTACAAACGATATGTTCATGGCACGAATCTTCTTGCGGTACGTTTACATACTGCAAACTCCTGGATATTTAGTGTTGAAATTGTCATACATCCCTTCACCAGTCAGCTCAGGGGAGAGATATTGTCTTCTCATTGAATGTTCCCGGCGGTAATGGCTGAATCCCGGATGGTACAACATGATGTGTTCTTCTATACGCTCACTGGACGCATCTGATAATTTGTGGGCAGGTGCCTGTTGTCCACACGCTTGTCTGATGAAGTTGTGATGGATTCTGAATCATGGGTCGTATGATGATTTGTGACGACTTGTAACCAAGGGTGTGCAGGAAAAAGGTCAAGCAAACAAACTGCTCTTCACCATCTTCATTTGGCAAGTGGTAGAAGCGGGAACATGTGCAATTCCTATCGCTGGTCTGCTGTAGAGCTTTCCTCTTAGTACCTCTGATTTCAATGTGGGAAAGATCCATGCACGTCGCTCGATTGTCATATGCAAATCCCAGACCATTTGGTAGATTTCCTCTTGTCTTTCTTGAGAAATTTTGGTGCAGCATTTTCTTCGACATGAAGTATCACATGGTTCCAGAGTGGATAGTTCTTGGCATCTCCTCGCGCCTTCTTCGCTTTAGTATTACAAGCTGGTTTTGGTTTTGCCTTGAAGAGCTTGCGGCAAAGTGATCTGTGGCTGATAACATAACAGAAAAAAGTTTATCAGGCCTAAAACATGGTTATCAACTTATTTATCAATAATTTATATATGAAGGTGAAATACAAATAGTTTGATTGATTTGATTTGCTCTGTTTTCTTCTTTGTTTTCAATTTGTTTCTTTTACCAATTTACTAAGCTAGATTGCTGTATTGACAATGCACATTAAACAGATTTTTGAACTTGTTAGCCTGATCCAAAATAACAAGATTTGTATTCAAAGAAGAAACAAACCATATCAATATATGTATAACTATTATAAATCGATTATGAAAAACAATCTCAGTCACTTAATACTTTAATAATGCACAAATGCAAATTGTATACAATTCTATTGAGCCAGTTACCCCATATCATCATGATTTCTAGGACCTGTTCTCCACAGTCTTTTTTTTCCTAACATGTTCACCTGAATCATCTGTTTGATCTTGCATCCTAAAAGGAAGGAGAAAGCAAACCAATCAAACATATATTATTAAATGAGAGCTTATAACTATCAAGATATATTATGAAATTTTAAAAGGTGTAAAAACTAATAACAAAAATCTTTCTTTTCTGTCCATTTAGGCCTCAGGGTCGCTAATCACCTCGTAAAGATGCAGGTCTCTTTTGAAAATGTGTCTGTTGAATCTGTGTAACTGGGACTGGATGCAGATCTGACTTCTGCCCATCTATTGATGGGACATACAGGACCTATGATATTCTTGCATAATCATTACCTGCTGAACCCTCCTTTCTTGTCTCTTGCAGCGCTGCAGCATTTTGTGGGAGCTTGCAGCCCTGCTCTTAATGTGTACATCCGTGTAATACTTGTTTCCTGTTTCTATTGTGCGGCAAAAGAAATCGGCCATACCCTGGCGGTCATTGAGATCATCCACATGCTTGGCGGTCTATTTCAAGACAAAAATAGTGCTCAAAGCAATTAATAATGATATAACATTTCAGTCATTCGATACAATGCATTTCTTTTTTTACCAAATTATATGAATAATCATTAAAAAATAATGTACATGTAGCTATATAATCACTGATTTCTGAAACAAACCTTTTATTGATCTGAAATACAGTGTACTAAGTTAATAAAATACTGTTGAGATCTTGGATTTATCAACAAACTACACTTCCCTCTGATTCTAACACTTTATTACTTGGAACGCATCCAACATGGAGTTGAAAAACAATTACTCACATCTTCCGTCATAAGCCAATGAATTCGAAAGCACTTGCATTAAAACTAACCTAAAACATTGATTCATGTCAAGTAATTTGACAAACAAACCTGTTGTATTGAACTTGCAAAGATTGTACCAAACAATGTTTGTGCTGCATTTATGTGTGGGGTGTGTGTGTGTCAGTGAGAGGAAAACTAGGGCATTGTCAAATCCAAGTCCAAGTTTGGCGGTCTGTTGAATCTGAGTAGCTGAGACTGGATGTAGATCTATTGATGGGACATACAGGACCTATGCTATTCTTGCATTATCATTACCTGCTGTATACCCTCCTTTCTTGACTCTTGCATTGCTGCAACATTTAATAGGATCTTGCCGCCCTGCTCTTACTGTGTACATCCGTGTAATACTTGTTTCCTGTTTCTATTGTGTGGCAAAAGAAATCGGCCATGCCCTGACGGTCGTTTAGCTCCTCCACTTGTTTGGCGGTCTATTTCAAGACAAAAATAGTGCACAAAGCAATTAATACTGATATAACATTTCAGTCATTCAATCCAATGCGTTTCTGTTTTTACCAAATTATATGAATAATCATTAACAAATAACATACAAGTAGCTTAGTCCTTGCTACCAAAATCTATGATTTTGGTACTTACTCAAGGCATAGTGTTGAAGGGAACCAATTTAATAACCTAACCATTTTCTTGACCAGACTTAATGCATAGTCTATTAAGGAAATTGGGTCTTCTGGTGAAGTCAATAATTTCTTGTTCTATTCATTCATTTATTAAGTTTATTGATTCTTTTGTCATGTTTGTCCTATGCTGGGCATGCATGGATTAACATAGGCCTAATCCCAACTTATCTTTTCTGGCATTTCTGGAGCAATCAATAACTTCTTTTCATAAACATGATGCCTTCAAGATGAGATGGATGCTGATTACGCAATCTGCACAGATTAGTTTTTTACAAGCATGGACTTATTTTATAGACTGATTAAGTCTGTGTTTCAAGAGATGGTTAGCTTCCACCTTACATACTTGCCTGAATAAGTACCAAAATCCTAGATTTTGGTACCAAGGACTACAAGTAGCTATAATTTTATCAACAAACTACACTTCGCTCTGATTCTAACACTTTATTACTTGGAACTCTAATACCACCGACTTATTTGAAGACTCTACTACAACTGACTATAAACATACCAATTATATTCTACAATATGGATGGTCACTGCAAAATTAACATAATGATCTAAAGTTCTATAACTTGTCTATTATTTGCTTTCTGCTGTGAAACCAAAATGGCCGCCAAATTAATGGCCAAATATGGTCACAAGTTGGCAATATTGCTGGTCCGGCTAGATGTAATTGGAGGCAGTTTTCTAAGTGAATATTCGCTGTCACATAAATGTATCTCTGTTCCTCGAAAATGTCTGTGGTATTGCATTTATAATAACAAAAAAGAGGGTCAGTATGGCTGATCATCTCTATCCCACTCTACTTCATAAAATGATCATTTGATGTAGATGTTTAATTTTGAATAATTTCTTGACATAAATATTTGGAACCCTATCCAACGGTATGGGAGAGGGTAGGATTCCCGTATCCAGTTAGTTTTTAAGTACCTTCTTAACTCATCAGCAGTTTTTTCATCACAGGGGATGACATCTATTATTCTTACCACAGTTCTTCAAGTACCGATGCAGATCCTTCACCATTTCCATTGGCATTCGTAATGATACCTTTAGGTCAGCTGCTTGTCGAGGTGTCAGTCACCATATAGAGCTTGGAGTAGGAACTATAATGCGGACATATGAGGTCCCTCTGTTTTTGCTGACAGTAGGACGAGCCCTCACAACAGTTTCCGATTTCCCTGTGATTTCTTAAGTATTTCTTGCAGTGCTTCCTTCTGTTTCGTTTTCAAAATTATGCTGGATATCTGCGTTGCTTGCCTGTTTGAACTGTCAGACAGTTCTGATTTTTCTTGCCTTCTTGTTGTGTTTTCACAACTTGCTCCAAATATTCAAAACATAGTATTTGCAAGTCATGTGACAACCGAATGTTTTCCCTTTCATGAGCATTCAATGTTGATGATTGTTTTGTGACATTGTCTATCATTGATCTGACGGTCATGGATGACTGTGATCCTTTCAGAGCTTTGATTTCTTGTAAGGCGTTGTCATACAGAGATTGAAGTTTTACTCATTTGGTTTGCACCTCTTTGATTGAGCTTTCTTCTTGTCCAGGGTCTTTATACTCTGTCATACAGTGTTTGGGTTAGTTCTAGTTCATTTCTCGTTAAATAAAGCTTCTTTCTACTAGGCATAAAAAAAAAATTGACTTGACCTTTCCGACCACCCAAATTTTTCTGAAATCTAGGGTTGCTATTTTTTGTTGTTGTCAATAGTAATAAAAAAAAATGAAAAAAGCACATAACAATATTAAAGAAAGATGAAAACGTGTTTTTGAGTAGTATCTGCTTGTTTAAAAAAAATTAAAAATCCAAAACAAATTCCCCAAAAAATCTTTAAAACGTATATTTGTTTAGTATCTCCCTGTTTTAATTTTTAAAAACTAATACAAATCCGACCGTCCAACCCAGACTCTGGCCCTGAAATGGCAAGTCAACTTTTTTTTTGCCCTATGAATGTGTCTTGGCTGACTTGATTGGCATATGTTGGGATGTCTGTTCTATTAAAAACCTCCTGAATGTCTTCTTTTCAATGGCTTATGTAGCACGTCATTCCAAGTTGACATTACAGGATGTGGGGAGTAGTGTGAAGGGGTCTGTATTTCAATACACTCATCTGTAAAACTAAGGACTTTGCCATGCCAACTCGCATTCCCTACAAAATGATATCACATCTGAACCTTCTTGTATCTCGCCTGCATGTAATAATTTCTGTTTAGACTTAGTGCTGACGATAAATGCTAGAGAATCTGGATCTCGTAAGTTTGTTTCAACTCTGCATTGGCCTGTACCAAAGTCAATTCCATCACATTCCAAATCAAATGTTCAAAAATAGTGCACAAAGCAATTAATACAAATAATATAACATTTCAGTCATTAAATCCAATGCATTTTCTTTTTTTACCAAATATCAAAAATCAATAATCATTAAAAAATAGCATAGCTATTAGCCTATAGTAAATGTGAGTTTCTGAAACAAACCTTTCATTTGGTCTAAAATACAGTGTACTAAGTTAATATTATTATTGGTTTTTTAATCCTATAGCATCTCGTGACCCGCAGGCCAAATTACATGCTAATATACAATATTAAAATTACGATATAAAAAATGCACATTAACAACATCAAAATATTGCACTTGTAAGATTGAATCACAATCTACAAATAAAGATATAGTAAAGATAAAATGTACACAAATTAAGAAACAACAAAATGTCACACAAAATAGAATCTGTTGAGATCTTGGATTTATCAACAAACTACACGTCACTCTGATTCTAACACTTTATTACTGATGGGCACTCTAATACCACTGACTTGTTTGATGACTCTATACTTCCAATGAACGCTGAGTGAGTCACCAGGGAGGATAGGCCCCCTCCCTATTCAAAAATAAGTTGGTGCAGCGGCATCTACCATTGGCCTGATGTTTACATAATACAGCCACATATTCTTCAGTAGAGAGTTGTAGATACAATTTTAATTAAAATGATTGGTTTACTTACGCAAACAGTTCCTTATCTTCCATTAAGAAGTCATCTGTCATGTCTATCATTGTGGTATTCATACTGCTGCTTAGATTTCCTAACTTTATGTTATACCATTCAACGGTTGCTTGCTCTCTGAAAAGTACAAATTATAGAACAAACAGTTTAATTAATGAATTCACGACAAGCAAAAAAGTAAGTCGGAATCAGTACTGTATTTATTTAAATCATCATATTGTGACCAATCACATCAAACTGACCCGTAAAGCAAAATCTTACTTAAACCATTATTCTAGTATATTTTATACAACCACATTAACTAATACAATATGGTTTACTAACAAACCAGATTCACTCGACTGTAATATTATTTTTTCCTATATATAATGTAGCTGATCATAAGACCTGGAAGAAGTATATTGACCAGACATGTATTAATTAGGCCTAACGAATAAGAATTTACTAATGAAATGCAATAACCAATACGACTGATCTAGCCTTTAAGCCTAACTTTGGTAGTTTCAATCTTTCATTGCTACCGAAAAACGAGGTGAATAGGGACATGGGGTGAATAGGGACAAAAATGGGAACAGTTTTTTTAAATGTCACCCGGCCAGTTTGTGTACCGAAAACGGAGTGAATAGGGACATGGACAAACTGGCCGGGTGACATTTAAAAAAACTGTTCCCATTTTTGTCCCTATTCACCCCCATGTTCCTATTCACCTCGTTTTGCGGTAGCAGGTTAACTTGGGTTCCAGTATCCAACTTGAAGGTATATACGTTTTATTTACCTTCATTGGTTGTTTCCATTCTTCTTTCTTCCTCAACATTGTCAACTTTGGACTAATTGTCACTCCTTGGGCAGGACAAGGCTGTGTGTGAAATTTGTTCATTAATTCAAATTCAGCCCACCGACACTTTATCCTGCTCTTACACTACATTTTGGAATAGGAAGTATAACTAATGAAATTACATATGATCTCTTCTGGACCACCTTGTTAGTTTACCTCACTAACCATCGTGGTATATACATATATGGTCCAGTTCTTATTTTGCACTGAGCAGTTGTCTATATAAAACGTGAATTTGGATTTGTCTCTACAAAGTGGATGGCGCATGTATAGAACATAGGCGGAGGCAATATCATCCATTATGTTCTCACTCCCTTAACACTTTTGGACCGGTGATTTGACATTTCGCCGGTAATAAATCTTCTAAAGATGTGTCTATTTTCCACTATGTGGTCCAATTAAAAGACTGCAAAGGACATCATTATGCCCCAAGGACATAACCCTGAAAATGGACCACATAGTCAGCGGTTGACAAAATCTTAGATGATTTATTGCCGGCGAAATGTTAAAATCACCGGTCCAAAAGTGTTAAGGGACGGGAACATAATGTGCATTTCTCCCAGAACGCTTTCGTCCCATACAACCCCAATGACCTTATCTGAGGACTTTGACAATGGAAATGCGGCAATAATTCATTTTTGTTGCTACTTAATACATTTACCTACATGTATACACATAGCTAAAGTTTTACTCCCGGGGGGGGGGGGGGGGGGGGGTACTCGCCTGAGACGGTATACGGGGTGTGCCGCTCTAATGAGTAGCTTTTTGGGCACAAAATCCCTAAACATGGGGTATGATTTTGTGCTGGAAATCCCTAATAATGGGGTCACTTTTTACAAATGGGTCTATTTTCGCGAAAATTTGCCAAAATTAGGTATATTTTCGCGAAAATTTGCCAAAATTAGGTATATTTTCCCGATAATTTGCGAAAATTTGGTCTAAAATGAAGCAAAAGCCCTAAAAATGGGTACCGATTTTTCCAAAATCACCCCTAAAAATGGGTATGGGTTTTGAATCCAGCGGCACACCCCCGACCAAACCAAATCCGAGTACCCCCCCCCCGGGGTTTTACTGAGCCAAGATGCAATATTTCTCCATACCACATCTGAGAAACTCAATATACAAATTTCTTTATATATAAATTAGTTAATATTAATTAATGGTTAAGATGGTGGGAAATTCAAATAAACTATGGAAATGCGCCAATAATTCATTTTTGTTGCTACTTAATACATTTACCTATATTACATATAGGTACAGTTATCCTGAGCCAGGATGCAATAATTTTCCATACCACATCTGAGAAACTGAAAATATAAATTTCTTCATATAAATTAGTTAATATACATTAATTCCAAGTTGATTTGTCTTTTTCTCACTCAATAAAACAAGAATTACGCAAGTTGTAATTAAGATGTGGGGAAAATGTCTGATGAAATTGCACCAACCTAAGGGTAAATACACAATTCGTAATTCCAGGTATCCGTGGCATCATGATCACTTTCTGCATGTCCTCCAGATAGACAAGCACACATTCTTCCTATGAATGGTTTCTCTCTTCGTCTTGTCTTTACCACACCCTAGTAATACCGGCTTGCTCCATATTCTTTGCCCAAGAAGAGCACTCCTCGCTGTTAATTCCATTGCTGTCATCATCATGTTTGTGCATCTTTGTGTTCAACACATGTTTCGCATTATTCTTCTCCCAACTTAGCAAAGCTGATATATTCGTTGCTTTCAGTGTCTTACAATATCGCTCTCTTTTACACATTCCGGGTGCTTGCTTGGTGATGAAGTCTTGGAACATATCTTGTAATTTCTGGTGGCAAGTATTTCCTGAGTGGTGCATGTTCGCGTCTGTAGTGGTTGACGGATTGATTTTAGGAATTAATGTGCTCTTTGATGGTTTCCAAGGCATCATCTGTCATCTTGTGTTTTGGTACATATATGTTTTCCATGTGAGTCGGCAGGTGTTGCGATAATCCCTGGTTTGACACTTGAGAGGGCAAGGTTGATGACTTTGTTGCGCTTGTAGCATAATATGTGTCGAAAGAAGATGGCACACACAATCTGGTCATTCGCATCATTATCTGGCAGCTTGTACACTCTGGTAAAGTTACGCGTCACTTGATTTGCTGGTTCTGGGGCACGTCGATTTCTGTCTCTGTCTTGACTTCATTATTATGTTTTATTTTGAAAGTTTCATAATCTCCATTAGCTTGGAGTTTGTCTTTGTAGCGACGCTGTCTCTGAGCATTTGTTAGCGGCATTTTCTGTGGATCAAAATAACAAAAATTATAATTAGCCATCTGTTCAAATCCTCATTTAGACACTTTTGTAATTGTATAAAAATTATTGGACACACTTACATTCTAATGATTATGCTAACTAATGTGCACTATTTACAGGGCAGCATGGCAGATGAACTGCATGATTAGTAACTTTTACCCATAATAAGCAGTGCTTATATATAGTGTTCCAAAAATATGATCATTAGCTAATTAGCTTGCTGAAACAAAAAAAATATCATACTTGTGTTGGCCTATACAATGTACTGCATTTAATAGTCATTATGGATGAATCAATCAAGGCTATTTCAAGCAGAGTTTTCTTTGCCATTCATCAAATCATTGATCTTTCATTACAATTAGTTTAATCAGTGACAGCTAGTTTAAAGTCGCTAGTTTTAATTGAAACAAATACACTCGCTGGCTGAGCTGAGATTGATCCCTGGCCAAAGCTCTAACTTTCGTAAGCATGTGCTAACCATGTGCTCTAACAGTGTTGCCAGATGTGAAGGTCAAATAAGCTCTGCCCTCATTGTTGTTAAATAAATTAATGATATAACCTTTAAAACAAAAAGAGGGTAGTGTTGAGTGATGTAACCTTTAAAACAAAAAGAGGGTAGCATGTTGAGTGATATCGTAATAATTTCTCTTCAGTATAAAATGGATATTTTTGTATTTGTAATGCCTTATAACTTATAATATAAGGCCCTTCACAATCGATTTTGAGTTTCCTGTTGGAGGTTTAAAATAATTGAGGTGGCTTTTAATTATTAATTATCTTTTATTTTGTTTATTTCTAAACTAATTATGTTGTGGTCGCAACCAATTTTCATTTCAATCCCTTATCGAGGACTCTGCATTCAATTATTTTCCAGGTATGATTAATTTAATACCCACTTTAGTCATGCAATCATGTTCCATGTTTGTACATAATCTCATCTGATTAAAGTCAGAAAATAACAAATAAAGTTTATTGAAAGTCATTTAAAAGGTGAAAATCTTAAATAAAAATAAAATAATAAAATATTTTGTAATTCTCAATTTCGGACGTGGGCGGCAACAGGAAATTCAAAATCAATTGTGAAGGACCTTAACTCTGTAAATTAGGCCAAAAAAAAAAATTGTTATATTGGCGTAACCCGCCCGACCCTACACTTTTTCTTCTTTTTTCAGTGGAAAAAAAAAAAAAAACGAACCTACCGACCCTAAAAAATAAAAAAATAAAAATAAAAAATGTTTTTTCTCGAACGAAATACGACGGTACTTCTAACAAACAATAGGGAATGTTTAAACTCGGTTAACATTGTTCAAAAACAGCTGCTAAAAAAAAAAAAAAAAAAAAAAAAAAAAAAAATCCCTACCTACCTACCCTATTTTTGTTCAGCCCGTTACGCCAATATAACAAAAAAAAATTTTTGGCCTTAGTGCAAATCACTGTGATTGTACCCCCAGACTGAATAAAATAAGTTAATAAATAATAATAAATCAAATTTACACAATAATCTTCCAATTTGTCACTGCTATACAGCATTTTTAGCGTTACATTTTTGTTACTCATGTTACTGTTACTCACGTTACAATTTTCACGCCCCTCCCATTTTAGAATAATGACATGCATACCATTACCCTGGCAGAAAATAGGTACATTTACTAGGTACTGTACCTAAAATGTACCTAGTGTACCTAAAATTGTACCTATGCAGTGTACCTAAAATGTCCAGTTTTGGAACGAAAACAGGTCATTTTAGGTACACTTGAAAAAACTAAGTACAAATTAGGTACTGTACATAACTGGAAAGAAAATAGGTACAACTTAGGTACTAAAAGCAGAATAGGTACAAATTAGGTACAAACTAACTAGTGTACCTAATATGTCCTGTTTTGAAGCCGAAAACATGTCATTTTAGGTAAATTTTAGGTATAAATTAGGTAGTGTACATAATTTCTCCTGTTTTGAAACCAAAACAGGTCATTCATTTTCTGGTCATTTTAGGTACACTGAAGTGTACCTATTTTCTGCCAGGGTACTATTACATGTTATTACATTTAGTACCTGAAGTATGATTATTATTCCCTCCGGCAAGTTGTAATTGTAAGGGACAATGGAGTAGGAAAACTTAGCCTCACGTTATTTACTACTGTCAGTCAACTTGCTTTTCCCTCAATTTTTGTGAACATGGTTATGCATTTTTTTTGTAATTGATAAGGCCAAACAAAATAAAAGGTTCGTCTCAAAGCTTGCGCGCGCATTGGTTTTGAATTGCCAAAATACCGCGTCTGAAATGCAGAAAATTGTCAAATCAATTTTTTTTTTCCCTACAAATTTTTATTTCGAGTTTTTATTAAAAATATCGGCAGATTTTCCTTTTCTCAAACTTTTACATGACTCAGTTCTTCAAAAAATGCTGCACAATTGTTCTTATACACAACTACATCACAATATTCATTTCAAATAGAAAAAACAAATATCAGAAAGTGTCAACGGTTGCAAATAGTAAGAGTAAAAATTGCCACACAAATAAAAAAAATGTAAAAAAAAAAAAAATGGAAGACAAAAAACAGCGCGCGTCGCCCGATTTTGAAGCCTTCGCAAGCTTTGAGACAAACTTTTTGTTTTGTTTGGCCTAACTTAAAAGTAAGTAATTATGCATTTCATCATCTGATTAGCAAGCTTTTTTAGGTCGTCCGTAGGAAGAGACCTTATGGCAGCATCCTTCGTGTGTAGTCTGTGTGGTGTGGGGGTGTGTGTGTCAACAATTTGGTATACACTTTTTCAACAATTTGGTATACACTTTTTGTTTTGTCCATTTCTTTTCCATACAATGTCCAATTGCAATCAAACTTCGGTCATAGATGCAACATGGGAACCTTCATATGTTAATGAGGTCAAAGGTCACATACCAAGGTCAAAGGTCATCCGAGGTCAAGATGTATATGTAAAAGTGGCTGCATATGTAAAATTGATTACATTTGTCCATTTCTTTTCCATACAATGACCAATTGTATCCAAACTTTGGTCATAGATGCAACATGGAAACCTTCATATGTTAATGAGGTCAAAGGTCACATACCAAGGTCAAAGGTCATCTGAGGTCAAGATGTAAATGTAGAAATGGCTGCATATGTAAAATTGATTACATTTTTCCATTTCTTTTCCATACAATGACCAATTGTAACCATTATTATGCAGTTTGAATCTTCCGTCCTATACTTGCAATGCATTGGTAAAGACCTATTATTCTGCAACTTGTGTCACTGAAGTGAACTTGGCGACCAAGTTTATCCACACATGGTCAGTGAACTTGGTCAATTTCGGTTACTGCCTCTTTAATACATTTAAAGCCTCACGAATCCACTAAAAGCATGTACTAATACGCCGATGTGTAGCGACCGCACATGTAGCGTGCAGAAAATGTAGTCGAGACCGAGACAGAGACTAAAATCGACATCCGGGTCATGGTTATTTGTGATCAAAATGGCGAAGGGTTCCTTGCACGAAGCACACATCGTTTTGTGACGCGAAATGAAAACTAATTTCCAGGAATTAGGCCGACAGTTCTGCAACGCGAAGAAGCACCGATACAAGTGTGTCTATCTGTATAAATGGTGAAGTTCCTGGCCTAAAAAATGGCGATCGTCAAAGTTTTGTATAACTTGTAATGTAAGTCAATGTTTTCAATGTAAGCTTTACATGATAAACAACATGGTTTTTTTAATGTTGAAAACAGACGGCGAAATATGTCTTTTGAATTTATTGCTAACTGTAAAACTTGAACTTGTTACGTGTTTGGAATTTGTTTGGGAGCTTTGGTTCTGTCATTCTGTTAGTGTACCAGAAATGTTGGAACAGTTTGGAAAAAGTAGGCCTACAGACTATTACTTTTTTTAGTACAGACTACAGTGTTATTCATTTATCTGACAGGCTCAAGTCATTTCTCGAGTATCGAGTCAGATTCTCACTGCATAATAATGATAAAATCGGACGGATTTTTTCGCATGATACACAAATATATTGGTCTCGCTATGAGTTTTAAAAATATTGTGCTCGACTGCGTCTCGCACAATATTTTTTAAAACTCATAGCTCGACCATTATCTTTGTGTATCACGCTCAATCCATCCGATTTTATATCAAACTTCGGTCATAGATGCAACATGGAAACCTTCAGATGTTAATGAGGTCAAAGGTCACATACCAAGGTCAAAGGTCATCTGAGGTCAAGATGTAAATGTAGAAATGGCTGCATATGTAAAATTGATTACATTTGTCCATTTCTTTTCCATACAATGACCAATTGCAACTAAACTTCAGTCATAGATACAACATGGAAACCCGCATATGTTAATGAGGTCAAAGGTCGCATAGAAAGGTCAAAGGCCATCTGAGGTCAAGATGTAAAATTTAGTAAACCTATTTTTTTTGTCTCTTGTTCATTTTTTTTTGTCTCTTCATTTTTTTTTGTCTCTTGTTCATTTTTTTTTTTGTCTCTTGTTCATTTTTCCATACAATGACCAATTGCAACCAAACTTGGGTCATGGATGCAACATGGAAACATTCATATGTTAATTAGGTCAAAGGTCACATACCAAGGTCAAACGTCATATGAGGTCAAGATGTAAAATTAGCTGCATATGTCAAGTTAATTTCATTTAAACAGGTGAAGTACAATTGCAACCAAACTCAGGATGTTTATTTTATTTTTTATATCCTGGATCCGCTAGTGGTCTAACCTCTTTCTTTCTAGATGCCTGTGGTTTGAGATCCACCTTGTTTTTAATCTACCCATATAAACGGACGACCTATTTGGGACCGCTGTCCCTATTTTTAACCTAGGAAGTCGAAATTATCGGAACACGGCTTTTAAAGGAATTTTTCATTAAAAAATGTCAATCAATTTGAACAACCATTTCTCCAAAAATACAAACAAATCTTTGAACCAAATTTTTGTTCCATATAGCTATAAGTGTATCCAACAAAATAAAAATGGGCGATTCGCCTCCAAATTGAATTTAAATTTTTGAGATCACCAATCCATGGAATTGCCCATATTGTTAATACCTGGATTAATTTCATGGAGTTTGTCGATCATGGACTGACAACCTTGCGTTGGAATGATGATGCATATGGTCCCCCTATTCAAGCATTCATAAAAAACGCTTATCCCATCCTCGTCAAAATGCTTATATCCAATCCACAACGCCAACATTTGTAGAAGACGTCATCGAAATACAACTAAGCAAAGCTCATTTGTGTGGTTCCTTTTATGTTTATTTATTAAGACAACATGTTGTTGATGTTGAATCGATTAATTATCGGTTATACATGTGCTAGTTGACCTAAAGGTGACGGGCTGTTACTAGTGTGAATATGAGATTAGTACAATACAAACATTGCATACCATCTTGACTTTCAACTCATCTTCTTTTCATTACATACAATTTGCACAGAATTAATTTCTCTCTCTAAAATGCATGTTTCATCTTATTAGTTAAGAAACAATCTGTAAAATCTACAAAAGGGCCTTATGTCAAGCCTTTAAATAGTGACATTTTCATTGAAGGATATCCTACGCTCATCGCATTTTATGGATAAAATTACAATCACTAAGTTTTCTGAATGTCAATGTCATATTGTCACTGTTCTGTCAAAACCTTGTATATTTGTTTATAAAGTAAAACTGCCCAATGGTACTAGTGTTGCTTTTAGACATGTTCATATGGGGCAAGAGCACTTAATTAAACAAGGTTTTGACAGATGTATTTTGGGCCCTTGAACCTGTTTAAAGCAAAAAGTCCAAAGGGTTTTTAAAACCTACAAAAGCTACATAGAAAGTATTACTTCATACATGATGAAGGGCTCGGATACACAATTTTGTATGTCGATTTAAGATCCCATCTATCAAAATAAGAGTACCGGATTGGCCATTGGTTTATACATATACAGCACATGAAAAGGTTAAGTGCTCCCATTTATTTTCAAGCATAATTTAAGTGTACTTGAATTTGAAATGTCAATACTTGTCAGTCTTTATCAACCTAGAGTGTAAATAATACTGTGGTGTGTGTGTGTGTGTGGGGGGGGGGGGTGTACTCATGTACATACGGTAATACAGGTATATGGCGGTGTACTTGGTTGTTATTTGTAACCATTCCCTATTAGTAGAGTAATTTTCTTGGATTCCGTGACCATTTTCTTCCTACCTTAGTTTCTTAGTGAATTTGTCAACTAGAACCATTTTAAAAGAAAATGAGCCCCCATGCATTTCTCAAAAGTGACGGGAACGTTCTTTTATAGCGCAAATTCCAAAATGGCCGCCATACAGGGGCCCAAAAATTCAAATGGCTTTAATTAAGCTAAAAAGCACACCAAATTGTTCGGCTGAGCACAAGGATTCAGAAAAAGTATAGTTTGCTATACTTCCGATGTTTGGTTAACGAGTTATCGGGTAAAACGTAAAAAGGTCGTTGACCTTTACATATGGGGTCAAAATTTAAACTTGCTCCGATTTTGAAAAACAATATCTCATATTGTTCGTATGATCACAAGGATTCCAGAAATAGTTGTTTTTTTACCACCGGGAATATTTTGTGTAGGTCAAAAGGTCAAGGTAAACTGACCTATATAGAATCTGACCTTTTGACCCCTTTATAAGGTACAACAGACACTCTAGGTGGTAAAAACTATAATTTCTGGAATCCTTGCAATCAGACGAACAATTTAAGATATCATTTTTCAAAATCGGAGCAAGTTTAAATTTTGACCCCATACGTAAAGGTCAACGACCTTTTTACATTTTACCCGATAACTCGTTAACCAAACATCGGAAGTATAGCAAACTATACTTTTTCTGAATCCTTGTGCTCAGCCGAACAATTTGGTGTGCTTTTTAGCTTAATTAAAGCCATTTGAATTTTTGGGCCCCTGTATGGCGGCCATTTTGGAATTTGCGCTATAAAAGAACGTTCCCGTCACTTTTGAGAAATGCATGGGGGCTCATTTTCTTTTAAAATGGTTCTAGTTGACAAATTCACTAAGAAACTAAGGTAGGAAGAAAATGGTCACGGAATCCAAGAAAATGACTCTACTATATATAAACATAGGGTATGATTTGTGCTGGAAAACCCTAAACATATGGGTCCAAAATCGAGAAAATCAAACATATACATGTGCCCCTAATTGGAAAAAAAACAAAAAAACACAGTTAAAACAGCAATTTTTTGAGGAAAAACACCCCTAAAAGTGTGTCTGTGTTTCGTCTCCAACAGTATACACCCGTCAAAATTGACACTGTAATAACCCTACCATATACCACAATATACCACAAAATTGGGTTCATCATGTAGGTTCATTGTGCGGCAAAAGTGACTCCACATACTGATGCACGCAGGTATCTGAGACAGATACTTTTTTTCTTGCCCTGTAACATACAGTGGTAAGCATTTATATGATTAGAAAACATAACTGCAATTTTGATTTTGAACCACACAATGTTTTCTCTCTGGAGGGCAACCAAACATTTTTTTTAACCTTATACCCTATATTGTATTATAAAGTAAAATAAGAGTCAATCTCTATTTCTCCTCTTCTTAGGCAGTTCTGATTGGCAATTTTCAATCTGTTTTTATAATGCATAATTAAAGGTAGATGACCCGATCACATTTTCGTAACACAGAATTATTTCAAACATACGGAGATTTTCATATCATATGAAAGCTCGTATTTTTCTCATTATCATACTAAAATTTGACAGCCTAATTCGGTATAATGACAGAGAAATAGACGAAATAGTGTTGAATTACCGCGAATGGTGGTTACCACCGATATAGATTGTGTACTACTCAATGGGTACAGTTCACAGTGTGTACTACTCAATGGGTACAGTTCGCAGCATCTTGTGTGTCTAAAATAAGAACCATAATAGCTATGCATCTCAAATTTTGGGACACAACGTTTTTAAGGATGACCTTTCATGTAGAATAGAAAACTTCAAGTTGAAAATTGGAACATCTACCTTTAAGTCAAATACCTTTAATGTATTTTGAACACTTTACACAATTTTTTTCCCTTTTACGTTATCCCCAAAAATCCCTGGGGTACATACATTAAGTATAATAGTCCTAAAAGGAATAAATAAAAACCTTAAAAGATTTGTTAAAGAACTTGCTCAAAAGCAAATGGGAATATAAAATGCCTGAATATACATTTTATTTATGCAATCAGTTTGATAGTTGATTGGTATTGATGTGTCAATTCATTGTATTGTGTAGTATTTTGAATGATTTGAATTGAAAATTATATTAAAATTAAATATGTAAGAATGTATTTATATATTTGTTGAAAATTATGAAAACATGTAATATGTATGAAAATTGATGTGTAGTATTTTGAATGATTTGATTTGACAAATATGTAAGGATGTATTTATATATTTGTTGAAAATTACGAAAACATGTAATAATATTGAAAATTATGAAAACACGTAATGCAACATGTATAAAAATTGTATTGTGTAGTATTTTGAATGATATGATTTGAAAATTTTATTCAAATTAAATATGTAAGGATGTTTATATTTGTTGAAAATTTGTTGAAAATTGCGTTAACATGTAATATGTGAAAATTATGAAAACATGTAAAATTTATGAAAATAATAGTTATGTCAACATGTGTATATGAAGTGAGGAAAATAAACACAACAAAATGTAATTAAAAATACTTGTCTGGCTTTATTAACGCGGCTGGAGTGTGTACTGAAATGGGTTTTTTAATACATGCATTTATCTAAGTTGTTATGTCCATCACTGGAAATTAGACCTGTTTGTGAAAAGTGCATATTCATGGTTTATTGATGGAAACCTGTGTGAAAGGAACCATGGCCGAGGGGGGGGGGGGGGGGGGGGGGCTCTGACATTGGAAAAGGGTATAGGTATGTGCCACGCTGAAGACCCCCTTTTTCACCCTCTGCTGCTAGCTCTAATATATGACCCCCTTTTGAGCCTGTATCAGTTCTTTTAAGACCCCAATTTTATTGAAAATTCAAAAATCGCCAAAAAAAGCCCAATTCTTAGAAAATGTTGCGTTCTGAAACCAAAAAAAAATCGAAGATTAAGTATTTCAAGCTCACATTAATTACGGCACGATTACGTATAATGACGCCCTCTGGAGTTTCATGTTGGGTCATGAATGTTGATTTCGTGACCACCGAGAGAAAAGGAGGTTGAGAGTGGATTTTGGTACTTTAAGGTATTTAGAACAAAATGAGCTCCTAAACCCCACGCAAAAGTTTGAGCAACTCCCAGGAGAGAGCAAAATCCAAAAAGGCCGCCATACAGGGGATCGAACATTCAAGTTGCTTCAATTAAGCTAAGAAGAATACCAAATTGTTCGTCTGAGTACAAGGATTCCGAAAATGTATAGTTCGCCTCACTTCGGATTTTTGGTTAACGAGTTAACGAGTATAGGCCTAAACGTAAAGAGGTATAAAAGAGAATTAAAACTTGCTTCGATTTCAAAAAATAAGATATCAAATTGTTCGTCTGAACACAAGGGTTTAAACAAATGGTAGTTTTTACCATCTATAGCAGTCAACCTTTTTCTGGTGGTGACCCCATTCTAGAAAACCAGCATCAGAGCGCGACCCCTCACAGAACAAAGTCACATATGTTACTATGATACTACATTATAATTCATTTTATTTTGTTAAATTAGGCTAGTCTGCGACCCCACAAAAAGTGCATCGCAACTCCAACTGGGGTCGCGACCCAGAGGTTGGGAACCACTGATCTAGTGACTGTTGTTCCTTATACCAGGGTTAAAAGGTCAGTTTCTATATAGGTCAATGAACCATGACCTTTTGGCCCACAACAATTAAATACCATATCTTGGTGTAAGTTCATCAGGATTGTTCAGAAATTATTATAAGAAATTGTTTTTCATATGACAAATCCAAGGTTAGATGAAGTATAATAATAAAACAAATTATTATACTCACTTGTGACAGTTTCATGCTACACTGAGCACTTCATCAGACTATTTGACGTCAGCTCCGGGCGTCAGCTCTCATCACAGGCTTTTTATCCTGACGACCACCGGAAGTAGAGGGCGGTCTTGATGAGATTAACTGATCGTAAATGTTGTTGAGTTGATAAGCCCCCTCATCCTTGTTGTCACAAGTGAGTATAATAATTTGTTTTATTATTATACTTCATCTAACCTTGGATTTGTCATATGAAAAACAATTTCTTATAATAATTAAATACCATTATTTGAAATCCTTGTGATTGGACGAACAATTTGAGATATTATTTTTATAAATTGGAGCAATTTAAAATGTTGACCCCAAACGCAAAGGTCAACGACTTTGTAACATTTTACTTGATAACTTTGAAACCGAACCTCGGAAGTAAAACAAACTGTGCATGTTTGGAATCCTTGTGCTCAGACGAACAATTTGGTATGCTTTTTAGCTCATTTGATGCAATTTAAATTTTTGATCCCCCTGTATGAAGGCCATTTTGGATTTGGCTGTCTCCCGGGAGTTGCCCAAACTTTTGCGAAGGGTATAGGAGCTTAATTTGTTCTAAACACCTTAAGGGGGGACCTCAAGGGAGTTTTTGATCTGATTCCTTTGACTTGTGTGAGTGCTGTAATTATTGAACTATTATTCAAATGCATTTAAAAGTAAATGGATCAGAGAATCCACATTTGGCCTCAATTTTGACCAAAACGGTTGATTTTTTGAGAAAATCACAAAATTCACCAAAACCAAATAGGAATTGTTGGAGTAAAAAGTATGTCTATGATCTAAATAAGGCACGATAAGGCGAGGAAAAAACCCTGTTTTACGGGCCCGACCGACCCAGTGGCGTAGGATTTGTTTGCAGGTGGTGGGGTGGGGGGCAAGATCAGACATTTTCCTGAAAGGGTGCCCAAATATTTGTTTCAGTCAGCTCAGAAAACTTGAGAGGGGGGTAAGGCGTGTTGTACACCAAACGCCCGCGAAATATGAACCTTGTAAATTGTCATAATGCCTATACACACTACATCTGGAGACTGGGGCGGTGCATAAATAGGGCTGGGGGCGGGGCACAAAGGGCTTTTTGGTCAAGGGTAATTTGCCCTCCCCCCCCCCCCCCCGGTAGCTATGCCACTGGACCAACCCACTTTTGGGGGGTTTTCAAGATTTTTTTCTTCTCAATTTTGTTTCAAAAATCCCGATTTTTGAAGATTTTTGTAACCTTTTAGGTAAAAGAAATAGACCGACCGACCCACTTGACCATGTTGACAGGTTCGTACGCCCGTAAAAGGGTGTGTGTTTTCCATTGCTTATGGATACAATTCCAAATTTGAAATGAAATATTATAGAATTCCATCAAATCGTTCCAATGGCATAACCAAAGCTTCGTTTCAATATAGCATAAATCACTTTTAAAAAGCAGTTATATATATTTCAATTGTCCATTAAAAATAATCTAGAGGAACTAGCGGGATCATTTCAATAAGTCTGGAAATGATCATAAAAGCCAGATTTGACTATTATAAAACCAATAATTTCACTTTTTCAATTTAATATTTCAAATTGTCTACTGACCGCTAATTGTCTACTGACCGCTAAGCTGATGTATTTACAATAAAATAGATAATATTCAATTATCTTAAAAATTCACCATATGGCACTCTTCAATATGATTGAATGATTGAATGATTCGTCGTGGGCATTATCTTTTTCTGTTACCCGTGACGTCTCTTGCACACGTAACAAATCCGGAGGGGCCGCATATGGAAACGTTTTGACTTATTTGTCTCGTAAAATCAATTGCCACGCTTAGGGGAAGTGTCAACCCTTTTTTATGAAATTTATCAAGCACTGTAACTTTTAAACTAATAATGTAATGTTCATAAAAGTATACCATTTTTTAAATGAAATGAGTCGGAGAATCCATTTTTGTTTAAAATTCCACTTCAAGTAGTGATTTTTACATTTTTTTGCCTAAAATCAACCGATCCTAGATAATTGACTTTAGAAGATTTTGGTAACATTCTGGAATTGTTTACCAAATTCTGATATGTGTTAGGTTTTCTGAAAAATGTTGGCGGCAAAATTGTAAAAGATATAAGATACGTATAGTTGTAATGTCAAGCACCAGACAGATGTTTCAGATGCCTCCTTTTTTCTTTTTCTCCTATTTTTACAATTTGTGACCAATCGTGTGCAAGTCCACTTTGTGCACTCCATCTCTACTAAAGGACGCTCCCGTGGCCAAGGCAGTTTTGTGCATACTTTCTGTAATGAACCATATCTGAAGAACCAAACAAGATAAATGTACCATTTTATCATGATAATTTCAAAACTTACTGCTGATCAAGACTTAGTAAACAGACATTTTCTGAAACTTTAAATGTGGTTGAAAAATTACTTTGAACTTGGGTCAACTTTTTTTTGAATAAACCAACATGTATGATCAGAATATAGTTTTAACAATGGGATGTATGTGTTAGACCACTAGCAACTAATATCTAGTATTTTTTGCTTTTATAACATACTTATAAAACAAAATGGCCGCCAAATGAATGGCCAAAAATTGTCAAAATAACATAAAATAACATAATATCAACCGAAATGTATGATGAAAATATGATTTTAACGATGGGATGTATGTGTAACACCACTCGTAACTCATATCCAGTATTTTTGCTTTGTTAACACAGTTCAAAATCCAAAATGGCCCCCAAAATGGTTCCCGAAGTGGCTGCAAAAATTGTCAAATTCCATAAAATAGGATAATATCAACCTAAATGTATGATGAAAATATAGCTTTAATGGTGGGATGTATGTGTTAGACCACAAGTACCTAATATCTAGTATGTTTGAATTGTTAACAAACTTAAAAAACCAAAATGGCCCCCACAATGGGTCCCAAAATGGCTGAACAAATTGTTGGAATTCCATAAAATGGGATAATATCAACCAAAATGTATGATGAATGTATATATATATATATAGTTTTAATATTGGGGTGTATTAAACAACTAGTAACTCATATTTAGATTTGCAGCGGCCATTTTGGTGGTCATCTTGGATCTTGGATTATTACAATGTAAATGTACTGGATATAAGATACATCCCAATGTTAAAACTATACTTTCATCATACATTTTGGTTGATAGTATACAATTTTATGGAATTTCGACAATTTGTTCACTCATTTGGGACCCATCTTGGGGGCCATTTTGGATTTTTAAGTATGCTCACAAAGCAAAATTACTAGATATGAGTTACTAGTGGTCTAGTACATACATCCCATCATTAAAACTATATTTTCATCATAGGGGAAGGTGGGGTAATGGCGGACACATTTTGTTAGAGAGGTATAACACACATATAATACGTCATATAACAATAAAAATCATGTAAACACAAAGCACTGTGAAGGTTCTACCTTTTATCAAGTTTTTATCAACTCATCATTTTGAAATTCGAAGCTACGACGCAATAAAAAAAATGGTGCCCGGCATTACCCCACACTCTGGGGGAAATCCCGGACCGTATTTATCAATGGCAGCTCTCATTTTATTGGAATATAGCATTTCAATGGGAGTTAAAAAATACCCTTTTTAAAAGTGTAGCAGAAATCAAAGAACAATGTCACATATTTATATGGTCAACAACTATTACCGATTTATGATGTTAAATTGACCACGCCCATATTGGTTACCATGGAAACGGTACATGTCCGGGATTACCCCAATCCATGTACAATGTATGGGCACATCCTCTCTTATTATTATGCTCATCACTGTGACTCCGAATTCATTTCTTTTTTATCAGAAGGTATCATACATTACATAAAAAATAATAAGACTTTGTTTTCCTTGATGTAGTTTCAAAGAGAAATTAATGCACCAAAATATCAACTTGCCCAAAAAGTGATTTTTGTAATTCTCGCGAGAATTTGCGAGACAACCATCCCATTTAGGTTTTGTGTGATTTCAATGGAGAGGCACCTAACATCATAGGGTGGAAAAATACCACCTTCTTTCACCTGCCTTTAGATACAGCCCTGTCCGCGATTACCCCGCGTCCGCCATTACCCCACCTTTCCCTACATTTAGGTTTATGAATTTTTACAATTTTTACAGCCACTTCGGGAACCATTTTGGGGGCCATTTTGGCAGCCATTTTGAATTTTGAACTGTGTATACAATTTTACAATGCATGGTCTATAGTTGGGTATGTATAGGGGGGTTCCCGTGCACCCCCACCCCCAGTACTAAACCAAACAAACTTTTTGGGGTTCCTTTTAGGGTCCTTAAACACATTTTAGATGTTGACAGTTAAAAAAACCCGATGCTCTCCAGATATCCAGGATGGCATCTAAAATGGCCGCCCAAACTGGTAAAATCTCAATAAAATGACATGGCAATCAAATATTGTACAGTGAACTTTCACTGAAAGTATAGTTTTAATAGTCAGATGTATGTATTAAATCACTAGTCACTCATATCCAGAACTTTTGCTTTGTTAACACACCTAAATCCAAGATGGCCGCCAAATAGGTGGCCAAAAATGGTTAAAAAAATGGCCGCCAAATTAATGGCCAAAAATGGTCAAAAGTTGTCAAAATAACATAAAATAACATAATACCAACCGAAATGTATGATAAAAATATAATTTTAACGATGGTGTGTATGTGTTAGACCACCAATAACTCATATCCAGTTCTTTTGCTCTGTATACACAGTTCAAAATTCAAAATGGCTGCCAAAATGAGATTTTTGAGATAAAAAACATTTTTTTGGCACTCTTTGGTCAATATTTTCAAAACAAACAAATTTTAAGCCAAAAAAAAAAATTTGCTCCTAGATAATTGACTTTAGATGATTTTGGTGAAATTTTGAAATTTTTAATCAAAAACTGATATTGTTAGGTTGTCTGAAATTTTTTGACGCCAAAAAGGTGATTTTTGGGCAAAAAAGTAAAAATCACTAATTTTAGTAAAATTTGATACCAAAAATGGATTCTCTGACTCATTTCATTACAAAAAATGTATACTTTTATGTACATCACATTTATAATTTAAAAGTTACAGTGCTTGATAAATTTGGCGCCAAACAGGGTTGACACCAACCTTAAGCTTGCGAATTGCAATTTAGAATTTCCCGCCAATCATCGTGTGTTGCCTTCAATTGTCGCTGATGAATCCGCTAGCGACCGCAGACGGTCAAAATTATCAGTCGTGTTCGTCGGCAAATTTTCAGCATGTTGAAAATGTTGTGGCGGCAAAAAAAATCGTTGTGATTCCGTTCAGATTACCTTGACGTTTCCATGCCGTGCGAGGCCGTCTCTAGTCGTTTTGAGGTCGTCACAATTTTGTTGGTAGTCATTGTCAAACACCATTGACGACAACGGCAAGTGACGTCACATCTCGAACCCTGACGACACATTGCGGCAAAGACGAAATTCCCGACGAAATTGTATGTAACGACCTTGGTGCGACAAAGGCTTGCGAATTTTGTCCGGAGGGTGACTGGTGATGACTGTTGATGGCGAGTCGTTTGCGAGTACCTGCGGCATTGCAACGGTGGTCTGCGATTGGTTACGATTTTGAACGACGTCCGATTTTGGTCGCTAGACTCCGTTCTCTGCCGCAGCGGCAGCCGCAGCCATTCGTCCCTTGCCATCCGTTGTCGCTGGAGGTCATTCTCACCCGTCAGCGAATCTTGGTTTTCCCCTTTTGCCGCCAACATTTTGTGATTTTCACGTCCGCTGCTACTAGGCCTATGTGAGCCAGCATGTATACCGCAATCACTCTAGACCCATTCATCCAGAGCAGAGGTGGCTCGTTCAGATAGCACACAGTTATGACAGAGTCCAGGAAGACCTTTTTGATAAGTCGAAAATATTGAAAAGGAACACATCGAGGGTTGAGCGCCAGAAGGCCGTAACTCAAAAATTGCTATTCTGAGATAATCTACTTTCAAATATTTGGGACACATTACAATACACTGTAGCACCCAACTTATAACTCCAGTTTTAGTCAAATTAAGAGTGTTTATGAGTTATCTCTTTATGGTTCTGAAAATGTAGGTTAGGCCTATATGGATTATTTTGGTACCAAAATATCATTTTGCCCAAAAAATACATTTTTAAGAATTTTCAGACATTTCACCCTCCCTCTATCCCTCCTCTCTCTCTCTCCCTTCCCTTTTTCTTATTGCCCCGATATACCGACTACCTACAGTGTACCGACGTACGGCGCAATTTTAAGGGGACACAAGTCTATCGGTGCCCCCCCCCCCCCACTCTTTTGGCTACGCCACTGTATAGAATATTGGATGCGCGTGACTTACTATGAGATTTCAGAACAATAACGCATAATTTCTAGCTAGATATATAATGTTCTTTTTTTCTATTTTTCTATTGATAATTAATAATCGACCGGAACTTACCATCCTTAATAGGCCTACGTGCACAAAGTAGGCCTTATTATATGCATCATAATGCATAACACTACTACCAGGTAGGTATTAGCGTTATTATTTTGCTAATAAGCCATAATAAGGGTAATTAGCATACAAATCAGGGAGGTTTAGCCTTATTATTTTGCTAATAAGTTATAATTAGGGTAATTGCATATTATATCAGGTAGGTTAGCGTTATTATTTCGCTATATACTTAATTAATAGGGTAGTAAGTATATATTTTCAATTACAAAGGTGGACAATGGACACAATGGTTTAAGGGGCTACTGTTGAATCCAACATACAATTATGGAAACGATGCTGACATAATGCCTGTATGATGCATGCAGTAGTTGCCACAAAACCAATCGGTTCCCCGATAGTTTTTCCAGTTCGACCAAGCACTTCAAGGCTCTACGTCGTGCCTGCTCACATACGTTGTTTATGGTGGTGTTACATTTTCATTAACATTATACAATTCAATTTACTGGATATGTATACATAGAAACTAACTGTACTATTTGATGTTCTCTGATGAATTATTAAAGGCAGAACAACCATTTAATAAAGGGTGCTTATAAGTAGTGTTAACCACTCGCCGTCATGGAGCCTGTTTTATTTTTACGGATTGCCAAGACAATTATCGGACTGTTCGGCATAGTTGGAAATGGCATTGTATGTCTTGTCATATACCGCATCGAAGCGATGCATACTCTAACAAATGGTCTTATCTTCAATCAAGCTGTTATTGACTTTGTATCATGTCTTTTTATGCTGTGTCATTCTAACATTCCTAATGCAACGTCAGTTCCAAGCGGCATCGCTGGAAAGTTGTATTGTCAGTTATGGAATGCGCCTGTTCTGTGGTTTGCTCTTCTAGTAGCGTCAACATTTAGCTTAATTGTCGTTACTTTGGAACGATACTTTGCCATCATATACCCATTTAAATACATCAAATTATTCAGCCGTCGTGGGAGCATTCTTCTGATAGCTGGTGTTTGGATTGTCGCATTTGCTTACAAGTTGAACGATATAGCTCGTTACGATATGAAGGATGGAGAATGTATCACAAAAAGTGTTTCGTGGAAGAAAGGTCTTGGTATCATTCAGTTTTGTATTGAATACTTTCTTCCACTAGCTGTTATGTTATTCGCGTATGTACATATTATCCTTGTTCTGCGGAGGTGCGAACATGTTGCAAGGGCAAATACAATAATCCAGAAGCGAGAACCAAGAACTGGCAGCGGGAATGGTACCACATCTAACATTGAAAACAATCAACAAATAGAAACATTAGACAGGGAGCTACGACGAGCCCAAAGAAACACTTTTAAGACTCTTCTGATTGTCTACATCGTTTTTCTGGTGTGTTGGACACCAAATCAGTTTATTTTCTTATTTTGGAATCTTGGTTTCCAAGTTGATAACAGTAGTGTCGTGTATAGATTAACAGTAGTGATGGCAAGTAGCAATTCTGCCATGAACTGTATAATTTATGCATTGAAATACAGACAGTTTCGTAAGGGTATTAGACAATTTTTTGGTTGCATGAATGATGTTAATCCGATATTGACAAACTATGATAATTTGGTTACGCAGAGGTAATTCGTCATTGTGATATTGCATGCCCCACGAATCGCAAAACTCTATTATTAGTGCGAAGATGGAATTAAATATCGTTTGTAAAATCGTCGTTGAAATGCAAGTCCGTCGTAGTGACTTTTTGGCTACCACAATGGTTTCCGAAATGGCCGCAAAAATTGTCAAATTCCATAAAATGGGATAATATCAACCTAAATGTATGGTGAAAATATAGTTTTAATGATGGGATGCATGTATTAGACCCCTAGTAACTCATATCTAGTATTTTTGCTTTGTTAACATACTTACAAATCCAAAATGGCCCCCAAAATGGTCCCAAAATGACTAAACAAATTGTCGAAATTCCATAAAATGGTATAATATCAACCAAATTGTATGATGAAAGATAAGTTTTAATGTATTAGACCACTAGCAACTTATATCCAGTATATTTACATTGTAATAACATACTTTTAATCCAAGATCGCCACCAAAATGGCCGCTCTAAATGTAAAAAAGTCTCCAATAGATATTGTAAGAGTGTATATTACATCACGTTTACAAAATAGTATGTTCTAAACTGGTAAGCTATTGCTTTAGATATAAGGCCCTCCTCTGTGACAATAATGATTCTGTATCACTTTCTTAAATGGCTTCCAAAGTGGTTAAGTTGATGTTAAATTACCTAACAAAATTGTTTTATATTGTAAATGACCATACTATGTAATACTAATACCACCCCCCCCCCCCCCCCCCAATCTAATAACACATCATGTCCATGATAAAGCCATGGGGCTGTATATCTAGTTTGAGTATTCCAAGAAGTTTTATTGACCATTAGGGGGTAATTTTAATGAAATGGTCATTATAATGCCCATCTTAATAACATCACGTTGTCAAAATGGAGTCTATACCATTTGAATATTACCTTGTCACATATATACAAATACGTTTACTGGATAGATTAAATGCTGTAGATATAGTAATTCGGTCATATCTAATGTAACACTAACGATAAACTAACACTGTTTTTCAGTTATTTTAATCTTTTGCAGCCATCTTGGATATTATAAAATACTCAAACAAGATCTACAGCCCCCAGGCTTTATTAAAGACATAGTGAATGATGTCCCATTAGATTTGGGGGTAGGCCCCTATTGGTATTACATTGTATGGTCATTTACAATGCAAAACAATTGTTTAAGGTCATAATAACATCAACTTATCCATTCTGGCAGCCATTTTGGAAAGTGATACTGAGTCGAAATTGGCAAAGAGGTGGGCCTTATTTCTAATAGCAATAGCTTAGCAGCGGAGGGTTACCACTCCTAAATAAATCCAATCCGAAATACAGAGTATGCTTATTTGGGTACCATGGTATAGCTAGAGGATCACTCTATCCATAATTACCAAAACAAGTACAAACATCCCACGCATGACGTCACAATTACGTCACCAAACATGGCCGACCTCAAAATCCCGCCGTATTCGCTGGACAGAAATCGGTTAAAACAGAAATCTTCGCCAAATAAGTTCCAAATATCGGAATTTCACCCGGTTTTTTGCTTATAAGTGAGGGAAATTGTGTTTTCTAGCATAGGCCTATGCTATAATATTCAGGACCATTCAATTAAAATATTTTTCAAAATGGCGATTAAAAAAATTGTAAAGTGGCAACCACGCCCCTTACTATCGGACGTTGACGGCTTACCCTACCCCCGGGTAAGGTAGCACCCTCAATTTGTTTTCGTCAAAATGAGCGCAGGGGATGTAAAAGCGATCACCTAGACGCCCTAGGACACTGTTCTTTAAGTTTTAGCGCAATCGACGACCATCCTCCCTTAGGAGGACATGGGTTTTAATGCTTATCTTAAAAAAAATCTTTTTGTAAAAGTGGCACAACGTCGATTTTAGGTAGCTTTAGTTAATTGATCATATCTCAGGAATGACAAAACTAAATTACAAGAATTAAACAGTATAAAAGCTAAGTGTTTAGTCTATTAATATGTATACAATTGTTACACCAATTTCTAGAAGTTCAGGGTCAATAAGTTGGGTAAACACGTGCACGGTTTTTTTAGACACCCTGTAATGTGAACAAAATAGTGCTCGCTGTGTGTAGGAACCCTGAATGATAATAATGTATGGGGGAAGTGATGCTGATAATTTCGATGTGATGTACATCGAAATTACGAAATCATAACATTTAACACGATAGACGGTGAATTAGGTAAACCGTTGTAGATGATAGATGCCCAAGTATTACGTAGGTGCAAAAAACCTGATTTCCAGAATAGTGGAGTGCGCCCTCCTATAAGTAGGGGAGAGTGGGGAGCGTACACCCTAGGAGCAGGTTCGCCCATCACGTGATTCTCATCAGTGCGGCCACTGGTTGAATTTGACGAACTGAGGTAGTAAAAGTGTAAATTTTCTGGAGGGATATTGCACGAGGAAACCAAATATGCCATTGAAATTATAGTACGACCAAAGACTAAAAATAATTTTAAATTTTGAATTTGAGATCCATATATTTGTTATACTTACCCCTATCATCATTTACTTTACATATTTGCATTCCTCATGAAATTACCCATCAGATGATATATAATTGTCAAAGGTTGCTACGTCGGTAAGGTAATTATACCGGCTAGCGAATATCTCCAATTTGTATTTTATATATATTTTTAGAATTTTCAGAAATATTTGTTAAGGATGTACCTTTCCCTGATCTAAACTGTATTTCTGAATTCCTCTAGTTACAAGCTTTCCAAAAAAGTATACTTTTGCTATCATAGGTTAAAAACTTTTTCTGCTATAGTCATTTTTATAAATCCGGTAAATTGAGGCTGATTATTCAGTTTGACTGTGTAGCGAATAGGAAGAAAGCTGATGATCATGGTCTTATCCATAATTAATTAGTTGATACAAATAGTTGGCAAGTCTGTTGAACCACATACTTAAAGACTACTAAATATCCTTTAAAATGGGACCAGAATGGTGTATGTAACATTAGGGGATGACTAGTTATTATAAAAGGAACAAAGCATGGGATTATCCCCACTGAGTTTGTACAGGCGGCATCCCGTCCGGCACCACCCCTGGTCCCCAAACTTCAAACAGCTGTATCTCCCCTTCTGTATTAGCTATACCAATGCCATTTTGCAGGTTATTAGGGATAGCTTGTTATTCGGGCTTGAAAATGATACCAAATTTGTTGAGATAGCTTTTGTGGTTTTAAAAATATTCAAGGAATATGATAGCATGAAACTATTGGGGGGGGGGGGCGAGCTCATAACGCGTGACCCTATCTATTTGATACAAACTACTTTATGAAGCCTTATGAGACCATGGCCCGGGACCATGGCATACTTGCCCACGCCTATAGACGAACCTGCCCCGGGGTCGGGGCAAGTTCACCTTTTGTGACACCTGTCTTTTTTCCATAACCCATTCCTTTACAGCATGTACAGTAAGGCCTAGGGTACTGAAATTGTGGTCGTAGGCCTATGTAGCCAATATTTCAATCGTTCATGTAATGTCAGTCAGTATATTCAATCTTTTAAATTGTCGTCTCTAGGCCATTTCAAATGAAAATGTGGTGAACATTACCCCGCTCTCCCCTATCGCTCAATGCCCCTTTAAAGATTTGCTCTAAATTTCGAAAAAAATCGTCAAAAAGTGTCTTCCAATAAGATTTTACAATGTGATCATTGCCGCTCAGGAAAATCATGGCACTTTACAGGCCCTTTTGGCCTTCCATGCAGCCCTTCTCCTCCATAACCGTTTCGTTTTTCTGTTGTTGTTAAAAGGGAAGTGTCAACCC